>DWON01009703.1:0-11228 GCA_018251015.1 Phocides pigmalion okeechobee | reverse complement strand
TCGGTGGTAGTTTATTGACGTTCAAAAAGAATTCTGTAAAGAATCTACTTTGAATAAAAATATTTTGATTTTGATTGTACTTATTGTCATATTCAATGCTATTAAAAGACTTCTATAGACTAGTCAATATTTTTATGAATATGAATTGTTTGCCAAGTTTCACTATTATTATTTAATATATATTTATAATGTTATATATAGTACTACATAGTACGCTTAATCTTAGTATATTAATGCAAATAAAGATTTTATTAGATACCTTACGATTTTATTACCCTTTGAGATCCTTTACAGGATTTACAAAAATGCTAACAAATACATTTAAGTTTTATTGTGAAGTGAATGTTATTGATGTATCCATCAGTCATATTTTAAGTCTGCTCCCTTATCCTCAATTCGTCTTGAAGTAAATTTATTACTCGGAGTAGATAAGATTGTTCATCCCATCCATCTCGGTGATTCCCAAAAGTAATCTTCCAACTTGCCAAACAACTGGCGAACAAAGCGCGAACCTCGTTTAAATTATAAAAGTACTTATGACCAGTTCAAGGCGGAATGGCTTTCTTTTTAATAATTACCCCTAATGGCGGTTGCTCCACCCAGATAGGTAGATATTATTAACACGCTTTTTTAGCTTGGGCTGTATCTATGTATGTAACGGATTCTTTAAGCACAATATTCACCAATTTCCAAGAGTTTGATGAATGATTGATGTGAGTGATGATTAATTTGAAACTTTGTACACGTATCAAGGACGGATGACAATGCAATAATATGAAAAAAAAAAGAAAAAAAATATATTGCGATGTAAAAAAGCCTGGGGTGCTTTTTCAGTGATCTATTGACACCATGTACCTCACGCTTTTTTTATAGTGCAATATTCTTTTTTCTTATTTATACTTTATTAGTAGGTTTTTTTTTAAAAAAACATGTTATTTAGTTTTTTATTTAACTATTATTTATTGAAACATCATTTATTTAAAATATAGAATGCCAGTTTAAAGCCTGAAACTTTTCGTATAAGAAATTAAAAATTGGCACGTATATCAAGCTATTACGACAATCACTACTACAGCAGGCAGTATTTACTATGAAGTAAATTACTATAAGGTAAATTACTGCCGCTGTAATAATTTGCGACAAAATATTGTTAACTCCCAGACTATGCCTAGAAATGAAATACTTGAGAAGTTCTTAGTTACTGAAATATCATTAGAACTTTTCAATCGATCAGACAATATGGTGTTCAGTAATTAATTTTCAGCTATAATCCTGAAATTCAGTACTAACATGTACAATTCGTCCAATTACCGATGTCCATAAGCATGCCATATTAAATATCAACCAATTTTGATGTTGATATCAGTTAAGTATGGCAGTGTGAGTATGGGTGTCATAAAGTATGACAGTGTGAGTATGGAATCAGAATATTTATACATTTCCACCATACGTTGTCATAGCATTCCAGAAAATAAATTTCTGCCGCAAATTTTAACCAATTATATTGTCTGATGATAAAGTTGTATCGCATTGAATTGAATTCAACGAATCTAGCTGAAGTGTGTCCTCAATTAGTTCTGGTTTATCTATATTAATTATGGTTTGGATGCAATCTTTTCTACATCCTACTGCTGGAAAGAGATCTTTCCATATAACATAGGATTGATAAAGAATATAATTTACATCTATACTAATACTAATATATAAGTAGGTACCTAACCAAAAAATATATACATTGAATAATTCAAATTATATCTATATAATTCTTTGTTAAATAGAACTGGAGTTGTGTGGTCATATGCGTGATTATTCCTGAGAACTGTGATGGTTACATCACTTGTAAGTGTAGCCAGTAACAACACCACTCCAACTGAATCACAAGAGCAGCTTCATGGTTGTTTACGAGGGCAGCATTAGTATCTCACCGCATCTCATCATCTCAAGTATGTACAGATCTACCTACTAGGAATCAATAAAATAAACAATTTCATACAATCCTAAGGTGATTTTTAAAAGCAGAGAGGTTGACTTACACATACGTATTGAGTGGCCTATCAATCTTCTTTAAGCTATTATAAGGTAGACGTGTGCAAGAAGATTGAAGTATTTTTTCTATTAAATTTCCAATATAACCGGCGCTTTCGTTAATTCAATTCGAACGAAGCTTTTTATTGGGAACGACTTTTACTGTTTAATTTTGTAAAAGTTTTTCTAACTTGTTTGAATTTTCTCATCAGCGCTTATTAAATTTGCCGAGAGGCTTGTATTTATTTTCGTTCAGGTAATTGCCTTGTTTGTGAAGTCAGCTTGAAATTCCGACAATACAAATCCGTCGTGTTATTTCTTTTCTGTTATGTTCGCTTCGTCTGTTTTTGCGAATGCTATTTTGTATTCCGTTTTACTTAATATATTTACGTATACGTAGTATTTGTGGTATAAGGACTTAGACGGTCCGAGCATTTAGAACTAAATGTCTTTTAGAAAGTAAATAATGTGGAAGTTGTTGACAAAGTTTTATTGAGTGTAAATTAAGGCGTCACGTTAGTTACAACATGTATCTAATTCACTTTTTATTTTATGACATATTTTTAAATATCATATTGAAAGTTTCTCTTTTAGCCCTGTAAACAAGGACCTTCTTAATGGAGGCCTCAAAATCACGACGATTTTGATGCCTCCATTAAAATGGTCGGCAACCGTACACCAGCAACCGTAACCGGCAACCGCAATACTGTCAAAGCACAATACTTGTTTCATGTTTGTTTATGAGCACGGCGGTCGAAGGTTCCCGGTCGAAACAGTTTTACCATATATTAAATATAGGTATATTTAGTCTCTTCTTATTATAAAATTCCCTTTTTTTTAATTGCGCAGATAAAGTCAAGGATACAGCCAGTAGTATATAATAAAGTTTAACAAAACAAAGTAAATAATTTTTGAAACTGGTATTTTGTTCAATAAGAAAATTGACCTTGGCCATTCATAGTCTTATTTATATAAACGTTTATAGGTTGTTCAGCACATATCCAGTTTTTTAAATGTGTCAGTGTTATCATAAGAATATACAATGATCTCAAAATAATGTTTTTCGTAAAAAAAATGCTTTAAGTTGGCGTTAAAGCAGATAAATATCTAATATTTGTTTACTGAACTTTACCTGGAGTGTTTTTGCACGAAAAAAGGGTATTTTTTTTAAACTTTGACACAATTGGTTATAAGTGTAATGATAAAGTTATTCGTCATCAATTCGTGAATCTCTCTTTAGACTAAAAATAACTTAGTTATGATGTCAGGCATTTTGGAATATATTTAAAAACCACTCGAAGAACTCTCAGGCTGCGGTTACCTCATGCTTTTCTCCTACATCTTTAAAACGAGTGATAATTAATTTCTAATATACATATAACTCCAAAAAGCCGAGGTACATGCCAGGATTGCAAATCCCGGACTCTCAATATAAACCGCGACCTTACCACAAGGCTATTACTGTTAAAGTTACTTAAATATGGAATAAATATAACCTATAAATTGAAATACATGGACGCACGTAAACATACTCGTCAAACGAATTTTCAGTGGATTGTTTAAAAATTCAGTAGTGAATTGTTCATCAAATAAAAAAATCTAGATGTGTCATGTACCAAGGGTCACGTACGGCCGGCGCCGCCGGGCCTTGGCGGGAAATTGAGACTACATGTGACTTCATGAATAATGGTAGCCAATAATATTGGATTGTAACAACGGATATCTGTCACGAACGTTCAAAATGTGTCGAAGATTTTTTTATGTGAGAAGAGTAGCAAACGAGCATGCAAGAGTCCTGATGTCCTGATGTTAAGTATTCGCAGCTCATAGACTTCCACCTACAACCACAAACACGACTAAAATCCTATCTGTGCTCGAATGTAGATATGTTGCTACTTATCGGACTAAGATGGTCGCCTCGTTTCAAAGTGTAGCCGGCAACCGCACCTCTCCAACCGAAACACAAGTAATGCTTAATGGCGGATTTTGAGGGCGGACCAGATACAGACCAGATTAGTTTATTTATCCATAAATGTAACAAAAGCCTTAAGCTGTATGTACATTGAATATACATATATTCTGGAAAATATATTTTTATGGTGTGTCGGAAAATTGTGTTCACACGTAACCTTATGAATATATGGTAATTATATTGGATTGTAACAATGGATATCTGTGACGATCGCCAAAATATGTCGAAGGTAAAGACCAGATTAGTTAATTTATCCATAAATATAATAAAACCTTTAAGTGACTTACTTGTAATTTTTTTTTCATATAATTGCTTTTTCATTCTCATATATACAATGATGAAAATCTTAAAACTAATTAAAACAAAAACTTAACCTAAACAATCTAAAGGAAGTCCGTGACTTACTTGCTTGTACAATGAATATTTTCTGGAAACAGTTATAATAATATATCGGAAAATTTTGTATACATGGGACTCATGAATATTAATGTTGAATTGTTACAACGGATATTTATAAAATACATGGATGAACAAAGTAATCCTAAATGCATCTTAGGAAAAATAAGATGAATTCAGGATTACTTTGTTTATACATGTACATAGTTATAAATAAAAATAAAAACGTTCTGTTAATGAGTTAAACATAAATATTTTTATAATAATTTATACAAACAAAAAAATATTTCTTATATATATCGTAGATGACATAAGAAAGCGTCATGCCGTCTTCTGTCACGGCATACGAGTCCATTTTGTTCTCAAGTCATGTCAATATTTTTTTTATAAAAAAGTGCTTTTTCATGTCTCATATTATCAGTGGCTTCTATAAATAGATCATCAATAGTTTTTCACAAATAGTCCCTATATATTCGGATACGAACCACAAAATATGAATACACTACAAGCGTGGGCTTACTGTGAATTTTATGCGCCATTTAATGTCGTTTGTGGTAACATCAGCGTTATACGAAGTGACAACCCTTTCGTTGTGGCCGAAAAACGACAAGCCATTCTCGCCCTTATTACCATCTATATAGAAAATAAATTCCCTTCACGCCAATAACTAATACATCTAAAACCCTATTTCCAATATAACAAATGAGTATAGAAAAGTATGAATAACGAGTTCCACTACGCATCATTTTAATAATAAGACGATATTATGAAAGTTTTTAGAATGAGGTTTGTGTAGACATCGATTAAATGTAGTTTTGAAAAATGTTTCTATCAACATTAAGTTATTATTAAACATATATTATTTTAAGTAGCCCTTGATCTGGTATTGATTAATTTGAGAAGTAGATACGACGATATGATTCAAACAAACATTTAAACTATATTTTAACGCCATCAAAGTGAAATTATCAAGATTCCTCTCTTAGTTTTACTTTCTTCTTTATATAAAAGAACCTTTCTGTAAAAAATCTGGATTCTAGGGTAAGTGGTTCCGGCTGTGTGTTGTTGATCTCAGGGTCTGTTAGTCTTACCTTACCAATTACTAACTCGTACCAAACTGAAATTTTACGAGTCGGTGGTTATTTATTGACTTTCAAAAAGAGTTATGTATGTATCTACTTTAAATAACAATATTTTGACTTTTTTAACAATGAATACATAAGTAACATTGAAAGATATAAAAACTAAAGTATTACTTCCTTTCTAAGTCTTTATTCTCTTTCTTTCTTAAATGTTGTTGTAAATTGGCGTTAACGTCTACATCATGGTCTGAACAATACATGTATTTAGGATAAAAAATCGTAAGTGTAAAGAATATAGAATTATTGATTACGTTTTATGCAGAAAAATACAATATTGAAGCGTGTGTGAAGTTTCTAAACTAAGATCAGACCTTTGAGTTTGCAAGTGAGGTAATTAAGTTACGTTGTGTCGAAAATTAATAGAGTATGGCGTATGAATTAGACAAAGTTAGACCAAAGTTTGTCTACTACCTTTCAAGGAATTTGATATGATGTTACATTTATGTAGGATAATGCGATATATATCACATATTGTACACATATCACCTAGAATATTTTGTAAATGGAACAATTCACAGCGCCATCTATAATCGTAAGGATTTTTTTGTTTCAATTACCTCCTTTCTCCTATAACTTGGGTGACATATGATTAATAATTCGGTACATAAATACTTTAATCAAATCGATTATGCAACGCCGCCGGTGATTCATATCTCGCGCAGAGCGATTGCGTTTGCTATTCAAAGCGGGGCTACAGCTAACGTTCTTGGAACCATGTCGCATGGGTACGGGCTTCCTTTATATTGTTTAGCTTAGGGTTGTATTATATTAATTACATGTTTTATTATTTTAGTTGCAATACATGTGCAAAATATGTCTAAGCTCTAAAGCAAAAATTACAGTCTTTCCAACAATAACATTTAGTTATCTCTTCTACAAGCGATAATAAGTGTCTTGTTTTTCAATGTCATTGTTTTTAATTCTATGTATATGGCCAGGTAGAGTTTGGCATAAATTGATCATAATAATAAACCTATGTTTTAAGTCTTACGAAACAATATATCGTTTCTTTTGCGTTGCAAAAATGTGGATGACTGTTTCCCTTCCATGTGTGTTAATGTTTAATAGACTTCAACAAATGGAGAAAGGTTCTCCGCGCGTCAGAATCTTTTATGTATTTCATTTATGTGCTGTAAATTTATAATAAGGACATTTCTTTACCATGTACATGTCCAAAATAATGTATTTAACCAACATGACTTTTTTATCTTTAAATAAATGCAAGGATGTGCTGATCGAAACACAGTAAATAACAGTGCAAGATGTGGAACGAGCTTCTTCCCGAGGTTAGCTTCAATGGTATAACATGGGGCTCTTCAAAAAACGTGCAAACAGAGCTCTCCTTCAAAGTTGGTGATACATTGGCGACTCCTGTGGTGTTGCAGAAGACCTTGGGCAAAAATAACGGCATTCCATCAGACGGCCGGTCTGTCTTTTCGTAAAATTCTTAAAAAAATGTGACGCAATTCTAATTCCAACATGGCGGACGTCACAAAATGGTGATCTATCAATTCGACATACTATGACAACCTCATGAATATTAAAAAGTATAAAATAAAAATTTTTAAAATAAACTTTTATTGGGTGTTTCAAATAAAAACGTGATACATTTCACAGCAAGAGAGGCAAGAAAGTGTAATACATTTTTATTTGAAACAACCAATAAAAGCATGTATTTTTTCGTTTATTTATTTTATTTCATATATAACTTTTAAAATTTCATGTTTTGTGAACTTTTTGAATTATTTCCAGTTAACACGTTGCTGAGGGTTGTGACACACTTAAAACTTACGTCACTGCAATGCTTCCGGCAGGTGTGTCGTTGCATATATCGGTCAACTTTTCGTCAGCCCTGTATGGCAGTCGATTCAGGTTACCTGGTGAAAGAGCACAAAGACCTCATGTTTTAGCTCGGTCTTAGGCGTATAGTGCATATCGCCCTTAGCTATTTCGGCATCTATTTTGGGTACAATCGTTTTGAAAATAGTTTCTCACTACTTTTACTATACAAGTAGTGTCGCCGGCTCATTTATAAATTTCACCTTAAGAATGATAGTGACCTATTTCGAAAATAGAAAAAATGCGTTTGATTCAAAATAACTTTCACGATATATTCAACATCATGTGATATTTAAATAGTAAAATATTCCAAAAGTACATCAGATTTTTTTGTAATATGAAAAAAAAACGCACACACGCATGTTTATTTCGTTGTGCCCACAATTTGAATTTTTAGTTATATTCATCATTCTTGAGGTGCGGTTTTGAGGCGACTACCATAGTCTTCAGGAGTAGATATTCTTTTGAGTTGTTTATATATTGACATGTGGGCAGTGACTATCACAAACAGAAATGCATGCTCGTTTTTAAAAAGGAACGTAGTTTTAATAATACGGTGCTGCTAAAAGTTTAGTGTTGGTGATATTTTATATTAAAGGTTGGACAGTTTGCTTATCTTTTGTAAATACGATTAAAATATGGCTGAATTAATGAAAACTGTATAAACTAGCCTGTATAATTATTATTGGTAACAGAGATTTGAATCACTTTTGAACTGTTGTTTACAAGAAACTTTCAAGGACGCTTGATTGTTTATTTATACTTTGTAAAGACAGAAGTCGGTTGCCATCTTGCGAATAATTAAGTAGTCTGTGAAGTTTTGCGTCCCCTTGACCGCTTTAAAAGTTTTGCCAATGAGTCTAATAACGACATTTTCCGAAGACCCATAAAATGAAAACCAATCTCGTAATATTCAAGATGAAGGGTGCCAGTAATTGCCGCTATAAAGTGTGGTGACCTCCTACTTCGGTTCGCTGATGTTAAATTTTAGTGCCATTCCAAGTTTTTGGCTATTCGCATCGACTCGTCCCTCGTCATTTATTTTTAAATTCAATTCAACAAAGTGCTTCGGGCTATTAAAGAGATTAATGATGTTTCGGAGATCTGCAATCATCGAATGGAAAACAATCGTATTTCCAGGTTTTGTAAGTTTAAATTTCGGTAGTTGCTTTATTTTATGGACTTTAATGTTATTTTAAGCTACCGTTGCCATACGATTTACAATGATTTATGTACGCTTTGGTTTATTTAATGTCGAAGTGATTATTTTATTTATGCGATCGGTTTAAACAACCTGTTCCAATCAATATAAATAAACAGTTGTCTGCAAACAAAGAGTATTAAAGTATTAAAGTTTAACTTTCCGGTAAATTAATAAAAATAGTCCACGGCCCGCGTCACGTAGTTGATTCCCGGCCAGGCAGACTTCTAAGTGACGAATTACATTTCTATTCTGGGTCTGAGTGGTTGTGTACGCACCTTTTTGTGTTTATGGCATCCACGACACGATGTCTAATAGGGTGGAGCTAAGTCGTAAGAGTCGACTAAAAGGAGTTTTCCGGGACTTGAAATGCCGGAGAGCTGGAGCTTGTGCCGTGTCGACGTAGCTATTCCAGAAAGACGTAGGTATATACGTTCCCATACCGACGTAGATACGGGCCAGTGCATGAGGAGCCGAAGAAATTTTCCTGAAATGTGCCCGATTGGGGCGTCATGCTACAGAACACCAGTTCTTGCTATTTTCTACAAGTACAGAAAGAGGCCACCGAGGGGTTTTTTATTGTGAGAAAATCCCACATGACACGATACCAGGAACCTTTGAAAGGATTTTTTATCTATGTGTATCTCGGATACTAGATATATCTCATGTATTTATATTTAACAACTTGATTTCGGGTATAATTAAAAATAGATGACAATGGTCAGTGGTGAAGTTGATAGATGGCGGTGAGTGGGTAATTTATCTAAATGTCAATTAAGGATTAGTTAATAAATCTGTCTTTAGCATTAATACAATTTACTACGAAGAGATCTCTAAATATAGAGAAACTGATTTATAAGTAGGAATATTCAATATAAGTTCATATTTTCCGAGAACATCAAAGTGTTCCTAGATGTTCTTTTTGTAAAATGAACAAAAGTGATTCAAGGATTTCTCTAACCAAGTTTCAAAGCAATGCCGGAGGGCATGAGGCACTTCGTCAAGCCGTTTGATATTTCTGTTTCCACTTCTGTACACTCTTCAAATGATGTTTCAGCGATTGTATTGTGTCGCGTTAATGGCTATCGTTCATAGTTGGTAAATAATATGCAGTACGTGTTCATATTTCTAATTAAAATTTTGAATTCTAATATAGCTTTTCTTTACTTATAGCTTATTGTTAACGTTTTCTGTGTGGCTTGTATCGTTGATAAACGTACAAATACTAAGTGCATAAGTATCAAAACTAAGGATAGTCCAACTTACGCGCATGACCTGGGATGGAATCTGAATCTTTTGCATTATGTAGTTTTATTTTTGACTATAGTTAGTATTAACTATAAAAGCCACTGTATCAACGTAAAGCATAACATTAACTAGCATAGAAAATGAGTAGGTGTAATATAATAAAAATTATCCAGATAGTTTTGACAGAGCGTTGAAAATGAACGTACTCGAGTGTAAAGACTTTCTTTAAAATTATGTTTTTGTTTTAATCTTCAACCGGATTCAAGAACTGATTGGTAGGTCAGATATATCTGAGCAAATAAAATAATTATTTTGGCTCTCTGTATGCATTTCAGAATAACCGTCTTTATCAATTAGTCGTTAATTACAGTCTCGTTACTTTCTTAGAAAGATCTTAATATCGTGGGTCATTCAAATATAGGATGTTAAAATAAAAAAAAAAACTATTATAAAAAAGGGAGAGAATTTTTGCTTGTGATACTTTTTCATTATGTTTCGTCGAGTTTAATACAGTAGTTACACAAAACGTTTTTGTCGAATGTCGTGTTTGTTTTTACAAAATTTTCAGCAAACTCCAAATTTTGTGCAAATTATTGCAACGTAAACTTGATGTCAAATATATGCTGCCGATAATTGTAAATATTGGTTGTGCGAGCGTGGGAATTGAAGCGAAAATGTTTAGTGATTACTGCGCACAATATTGAAGTTACAATTTGCTTCATTGCTAAATGTGTTTTAATACATAAATATTATCAAATAAAGTCCCCCGTCGCGTCTATCGTAAATTCAAAAAGTACTGGACAAATTTTCTCACAGTCTTCTACAACAGGTAGAGTGATTTCTGAGGTTTTGGTGCATAATAAGTTTAGTTCGTTTTGTAAATTGAGCGAACAATTAAAAAGTTAAAATCAGTATAGTAATTCAGTCGTCGTTCGACATAGATTATTCTAATTGTTAGTTTTTGAAACAAGGTAATGACTGCAGGCATGTAGGAAAGAAAAATAAAGTAACTAAATATAATCAGTATTACCCGAGCGAAGCTGGGTCGGGTTTCTAGTTGTATTTATCATTTGTTTCATAGCTAAATGTTTTTTTTAAATCGGTTCAACTATTTCGGTAATTACCCGGATGAAACAGACAGACAAACACATACATAAAATACACATACAATAATACATTAATACCGACTTGACGCTAAGTTATCAAATGGAATCAGCAGGATACCAAACTCCTTACAAACATGCACCAATTATCGTGTTTGAGCTTGAGAGTATTGAAATGGTTACAAAACATTTTTCAAACAAATAGTACCACGTTTGATCGACGCGGCCGGTGACAAGAGGGCTGGCTCATATCTCGCGCAGAGAATTGCGATTGCTATCCAGCGCGGGAATGCAGCTAGTGT
>DWON01009702.1:0-11229 GCA_018251015.1 Phocides pigmalion okeechobee | reverse complement strand
GTGGGTTATGAGGGTGGCGGTGGTACCGCCCCGGGCGATCTCTAACGGCTCTACCACCTTTCACCTATAAAACCTATAAAAACCACCTATAAAAGTACATAGCTATTGAATACTTAAAAATGACGCAAGCAGTCTTGTGTTTCCAAGTAATTTGAAAAAAAAATACAAAACATAATAATAATACCAGAAACGGTCAAGCTGTGATATAATGTATTGGTAAATAGTTTTATGCAAGGATGAGAACGTACTTTTATTACACATAAAACTATTTCTATGTAAGTTTAAAAATTATAAATAGGCAAAACTAATTAATTTAAGACACTCCTAAGACAATGCTTCAACGTTAATTATTGTTGCCTACTCACGCACGGACATATATAAAAAATCAATAAAAAGATCGTAGATTTTAATAAATGTAATTTATATGCAAATCATCATTCGTAACGACCATTACAACTGCAAACAAGACAAGACATTTAACTTTACGAAAAACACGAGAAATGGATAGAAATAAATAACAAAATATTTTATTAGACCATTTGTCGACGTCTCAGCGGTTTGTCCGCCTACGGCTCTATTTGAAACATATGTTTATTTTTCTATAGATATGGTAATAAGATATTCGACTATAAGTTTGGTTTAGTCTCAAAATCGCTATAGATTTTTATGTATTTTTTAACAATTCTATGAAAATGGAGCAACAATTTTCATTCTATATGAAAAGTTGTGAGTTTCTTTATTAATTTGTGATTAATTTACACAAAGCTACTAATTGAATCTACCTCAAATTTTGTACATAGAATATCTCTATCTAGTCTCGTCAGAGACGTTAATTATCACACTATATTATCGTGGAATTGAGTAATAACCAAAAATCTTTGTAGTTAAGATAAGCGTTGTAATTATTCAAATTATATATTGCTATATAAATAATAGCAGGCGTCTAAGCTTATATTTCGCTAGTCTAATATAAAAATGAAGGTTTTCACCAACAACAGTAACACTTAACATGAGTATTTATAATTTATTTTCTTGTTAATATTGATATTTAAAAAAATACGCGTTCTAAGAATTGAAGATTAACTCCGAAATGAACCAACTAATCCACGAGTATTTTCGTTAAAGAGTTTCGGTTGCCGGTTACCATTAAAAGCTAGGCAACTATCTTATTCCTCAGGAATAGTAAAACTTCTATTTAATACCTCAGATAGAACTTCAATCCTGGTTCAGGTTGTATATGAATGTCTATTAGCTGCAGCGACTAATTAACATCAAGTCTACAAGATGGTTTGTTACTATTAAGTTAAGATAAGAAAGGTCATGCTGACCATCAATTTAAAAAATAATGCAACTGCTGTATGCATTTAATGCGCTAATTTTACTATATAACGGGTATTCACGAGTTAACTTTAGCCACGATCCACGCAATTTATTCGTAATATCGGCAATTACTAAACTATTAAACATGTATACCCGTTACACAGTAATATTTAGAAATCCCGCGATTATATTAGTTTAAAATCTATACAACGGTATTCTTACTGCAGAGTTCTATTAGAACAAAAGGCATCGTGTTTATTGTCTGTCCGTGTCTAAGCAGACGCGACACAGACTGATTGTTCGCTAGGCCTACATAAATGATTGCGTAGCGTCCTCGTAGCTCGTAGCGTAATCGTAGACGTAGACGATGTGCGATCGATACAGGTGAGAAGGCTTTCTATAAAGATTATCTAAATTAGCCAATAATATCAAAAAGAAGGTCCGCTTCACGCAAATTGCACACAAAAATCTTGTTTTCTAGCGTTAGGACTGTATTTTTCAAAAGCATTTTAGGCAATTAAAAAACGTGTATATCCGTTATACAGCAAAATGTATAAATACCGCAATGACATGTCGCTCTCAAGAAAAATAGGGTAGTTGCGCTAAAAATAAGGTAGATTGGAAAAAAAATTGTCATCGAATCAGACGACATCACCTGATCGCCCCACCTGCCTATTTCGTTTAGGTACCTAAGCTGGTACCTAAACGAAATAGGTATTCGGATGCGTCGCGGTATACGGACAGCTCTTTGTTCCTGGCCCTTTCTATTGTCATTTAGCGATGTGATTGCTATTATGGTTGTAACACTAGATTGCCGTAATTGTTTAAGAAATAAGTCGCTATCTTTATATTTGGTTAAATCCTTGCAGTGGCGCTTCTGATGCCCGAAGCGCCCCCTATATTTATACATGCTCTGTTCTCTCAATATTCTTATAGACGTTACTTTAAAATCGTATAAAAGTATTTTTATTTATATGTATATATTAACTTCAGTACCCTTTTTTCGGATTTTGCGAATAAGTAGTAGTTAGGTAGGTAGGTAGGGTAGGACATAAAAAACACTTTTTTAAATTAGTCAATAAATAATGGAGCTATGCCAAATATGGAGCTATGGTAACAAACACAAAAATATACACGAATGTAGAACCTCCTCATTTCTTTGAAGTCCGTTTAAAATATTTACATATTTTAAACTGTAGTGCTTGCGCTAGCAAATTTCTAATGGTTCTGCCACATTTAAACTGAACGAACTACTACATCTAAAAGGATACACGCGGTACAATTTGCGATTGACTTTGTAACAGCAAATGACGTCACAAGTCAGGTACGGGGTAATAAATTACACATGTCAAATTGAGACACATTGCATTTGCATATGCAAATCTATTTGCACCTTTGACCTGTGCCTCGTTACCTTAATCGTATTTAATTACGGCAATATGTTGTTTTACAACATCATTTTAGTGAAGAGACTGTAATATTTTAGTTGCAAAATATATGATTTATCTTTGGGTATGGGCACGGACTCCCTTTAGATTGTTTAGATTAGGTTTTTATTTTAATAAGTTTTAAGATTTTCATCATTGTATATATGATAAGAAAAATATAATGTTTATTTATCTTTTAACAAAATGACATTGTTGAATCTATATAAATAATATTTGTTAATTAATTGTAATTGTTCAAGGGTTAAATTATTATTTAAAAATGGTGTTTGTATCTTTCAACATTTTTTTATTACAAAAGAAGTAGCAATTAAGCATCCACTCCACCTGATATTAATTAAATGTTGCCCCCTATAGATCTGTTACAACTTGTAAATAGAAATGTAAATAGAAATACAAGTTTTTATGCAAATTTTGAAGTGAGATATTCGAAGTGTTACAGTTTTGGGGTCTTTCATTGATAATGATAATTATTTACTTAATTTAAAGGTGGGAAAACTATAGTTCCACCGGGGAAGAGCATTACGTATGTTTCAGTTGGAGAGGCGCGGTTGCCGGCTACACTTTGAAGCGAGGGTACAATCTTAGTCCTCAGGGATAGCAACGTATCTACGTTCGAGCTCAGATAGGATGTCGGTCGTGTTTGTGGTCGTACATAGATGTATATGGGCTGCAACTACTTAACATCTGGTGGTTTGCAAACTCGTTTGCTACTCTTCTCATAGAAGAAAAAAAAATGAAGTAAACTCCAGTGGTGCATCGATGCTAACACACTCAACTAACGTAACTGTGTTTATACCTTTTATAAGTATTCGGACAAAGTACAACGTATAAATTTAACTCTCATAGGTCTCTATAAAATTTCTTAGAACGCTTTTTCTTTACGAGCCTCTAAAATAAAGGATTACCTTCAGATAACAACACAAACGAAGTCGCTGACAAAAGCTAGGTTTTAATGCGGTCACGTACAATCGATACACGCGTTTGAGCTAAAACGACACTTTAATGACAAGGCTGCATTGCAATTTTGACCCTAAGCTAACGTAATACGTGCTAAAATGGAATTGACACTGCACATCAGTGATTGCGCGTCCATATAAGGCTAGCAGCTGTCCCATATGCAGTGGAACGCAACATTTTATTTTTTATTATTTATTGTTGTTTTTTTTAATATGAGGATCTACTGCATTTCTTTATATGTCCCAGTGCTCGGCACGGGTATTTCTATACAACTTGGGACCACCTGGGACACACTTAACCACGCTCCTCCAGTTCCCTCGCGAAGGACTGCTACCTTGTCGGTCCTGTGGCGGATGGTTCCGGGTTTTCCTGACCTAACAAAAACCCTCCCCCAATTACTATTGACGGACACAGTAGATTGTACTTTTATTAATATAAATTAGCCTAACGAAAAGAGAGATGGTCTACCGGTTGGACATCAACCACTGTCATCTTTGGACCTTAGCACTACCAGAGGAATCGTTAGCATCGCGGGCTTTGATGGTAGGATCTCTTTGCACCTTTTTTGAAGAGCCCCATGTCATAGTATTCAGGGAATCCAATGAATGTGGATGGAACCTCAACAATCGGCATGTGCTGTAGTGGAGAAAGAATGATATAGCCATCAGATCAAACCGGTCATCAGAGCATTTACTGCAATAAAGCTTTTAGAACACCAGGAGGAAATCTACGTCTCTACGTAAAGTTAAGCCTTCTAACCTTAAAACTTGATGGCGAAAGCTATACTTAATTGGAGTCAGAGATTAATACTTACGACCAAGAAAATTAAACTTTAAGTTTAAATTAATCAATGTAGCGAATTTGTGTAGGATTTTTCAGCGAAGTTATGCAAAGTCTCGCGTGCTCGGGAATTGGATGGGTGTGCCCTTGTGGTCAAATTCATGTTTGTAAATATGTACCTTAATGTAATAAATTATTTTTTAGTATTTAGTTTATAAATCATCTATTACGTGCCTCTAAAGGAACGTATATATTGGAACGTAACGGTTATCGATAAACGACAAACGTTAAACATTGTCGAAAAACCAATGGATTTTTTGAAAATATTCTACTATTGGGCGTTACATACATGTACCTACACTCGTTGGAGCAGCCTGGCGCAATGTACTCCAAGCCATCTCCAGTTGAAATGAATTTACACAATTGTACGTTACGTTACATGTACGCTACGTTACGTTACGTTTTTCTTTTATTGTGGAAGAGTAAAAAACGGGTATACAGGCCACCTGATGTTAAGTGGTCACTGCAGCCCATGGACAGCCATGTCCAATCATAAATAGAACAGAAGTTCTATTTAAGGACGGACGCGGATGCGTTCCTACTCTTAAGGACTAAGATAGTCGCCTCCAATAGTGTGTATCCGGCAACCACACCTCCCCAACCGAAACACAATACATGAAGAACATGCTGCTTTAAGCGTTACGTTTAAACGTTTTTACGTTACGTATGAGAGTTGTTGTTTGAGTTAAGTATAAGTATAATTGTAAGGAAAAAGGATACACGCACTCAATCAAAAGGACATAAAAAGGTTGTAGCGAAGCTAAATCAGTAACGTTCCTACATCCCCCAATTAGGCAAATGAATAAATAAGCAGACGACGTATTCAAAAACAAGTGTTAGCAATAAAACCGTCTAAAGTTTCACCCTCGTGCACTTAATAAACCACAGCGGGTTTTGCGCCTTTGCTACGTGTGACAAATAAACCACAGCGGGTTCCGCGCCTCTGCTACATGTGACAAGCTCCCACTGAGCGCCGAGATGCCTTTATAATTCTCACGCGGTTTTATGTCGTCACTTAAGCAACCTAATTAGACCTCAAGGCGCTAAGGTGGTAATTTGTTCACGGTTGTTTGAGCACACCGCAATCAAACTTGCCCTTGTCCGCTTCTGTACCTGTAACAATAAGAAAATCACTTGTTAATTATTTTATCTTATAAGATACCTTTGATAACAGCATCTTTGTACCGATTTCTACAGAACTTAAGTAATAAAGTTTACAAGAAGATGGGAGAACTAATTCGACCGGGAAGGTACCACTGCCGTCCTCGTAATCCGCCGTAAATCATTACTTGTGTTTCGGTTGGAGAGGTGCGGTTGCCGGCTACTCTTTGAAGTGAGGCGACCATTGTCTTCACGAGTAGCAACGTATTACGATCAGCAATGTATTTACGTTCGAGCTCAGATAGGATTTCGGTCGTGTTTGCAGTTGTACGTGGATGTCAATTGGCTGCGACTACTTAACATCAGGTGGTTTGCATGCTTTTGCTACTCTTCTCACATAATAAAAAAAATCATTACCATAATAGTACAGTTGCCAAAAACACATATTAATATTTACAGAAACGTAATATTAATTCAACCGAAACGTCATATTTTAACGAGCAAACAAATATACCGAAATATGGTCGGATTCCACTGCGGTGTATTTCGTTAGACTTTACCGCGTCGACACTGCAGTTTATAGCCGCATTGTCAACCGGCGCCAATACAATAAATAGAGAACTAAGTTTGGGATTCATTCGCTAAATATCGCCATTAATAAAGGAATACCTTTTACACCTTTTTACAATGATAAACGAGAAACAATTACATTAATAAATTAATCAAAAAAAAACAATAACATTAAGCATTTTTAATTGCGATATTTCGAACCAGTTGCATGGCTACACCTAGTTGAGCCGTGACCACGTTTAAGTCTATAATCGTATAATTACGTTAAGACTTGAATGAGACTCTTTCAGCGCCTTTTCAAAACGACACATACTATGTCGATGGTAATCTATCATCATTAAAAAAATCTTCATTATTAGTACAAGTAGGTGGTTAAAATAAAGACACCAAAGCAAATATTTGACAAAAAATCAATCTGAATTCTTATGTATATTCGTTGCAACTCGTGAGGATCAAGGTCGTCTCGGATTATGAGTATGGTAGTGGTACCTCAACTGTCAAACTATCGTTCTATTACCTTTCGAATTACAACTAACGATCTTTGACGGTGGTCCGACTGAACATTTATTATTTAGCGGTCGCAGCTTAAGTTGCACGTCATTGCATGTGGTAGATCGCACGCGAACGCAAGTCTGTAACGAACAAAGTTGATCTCGAAACATGTGTAGCGATCTCGAAATAATTTCTTGCGGGGTAACGACACGGAGGGTGCGATCGCGTGCGCGGACGCGGCCGACGGATTTAGAATCGCGAACTCCTATCGCCAAACAGTCTGCGTGCGATATCTTTGTAGTGTGAATACAGTGACACTTTCGCTTTTGGTTATATTATACGAAACGGGATTTTACTTTAAACATGTTTATACCGGTTAAGTCGCAACATCGTAGTGTAAAAGCTAAAAAAGGTAACAACATGGTAATCCGTCAAGTGATTTTCGCGTGAAACTGTGATAGGCTGACAGACATAAAACTGATAAAATATATGTAATATTAATAAATGATACGTTCACATCGGTTAAGTTATTTTTGATCTCACTAGGTAGACATCTGCGTGATAACTTAAAATTATTATTCTAAATGTAAGTGCTTATATACTAGTTCGTATTCGTATTCATGATATCCACGGGTGTATATTCCAATAACGTTTAAAATAAAAATGTAAGGACACAATGTTATTAATTATCGTTTCACAGAATAAAAGGGGGTTTACATTTAAATGTAAGAAACTAACTTATAGTCCTATCTAGATTTTCACTGCAATACTTGAACTAAACATAGGCCTATAAGTGTAGAGAGAAAATCGATGCGCCTCGCTCCACCTGTCATGCCTGCGAACGCCGAACAATGGGCTGTTACAGCGAAAATCGCATATTAGACGATACATATGTCTAACTGAGTAGCGCGTCGAGCTCTAGCATCGGTGCCTCTACATGCAATGTCAGTCGAAATTTCGATCAAATCGTCTTTTTACGTGTTACGAACATACGAGCCTGGATGGAACGCCGACTTATTTGACACAGCGGCGGCGGCTTTTTTCGATTATCGAACTTCGCATAAAAAGGCAACGTAGCGATACAAAGGCACGCGGATTAGCAAAAGAGCAACAAGAGAGCGGGCGACTGGCCAAGGAACGAGTTCCGTGCGTGAGAATGCACGTTAATATATGCGGCATAAGAACACAATGCGGCCGCCCGCCTCGCCCCAGCCAACGCCTTCAGTGACTTATGAGCCTTTACACATGTCACAACCGCAAAATTTATACGCTCCGCGAGCGCCGTCGCCCGTTCATTCGCTATTATTGAAATACCAATAGATTTCATAATAGCGCCCGGGAATTTGTCCAACAATAACATACCACAATAATTACAATGATCTTCACACAGTCCACTTAAAACAAAAGTGCGCTAATAAAAACATTGCCCTCGACATAGCATTGTGTTTAATTCGTAGCAATTCTAACATTTGTGTGAAGGAGCTTTAGGGCGTAATTGGCGTAAGCAATTAGCATTTAATCAAAAGAATCAACTGCTCTACATTGGCCCTTGAGTCGGCGACAGCTGCCCGCGTCACACGGCACAGTCGTATGTAACAAGAGCTCGGTTCGTTAGAGGCGCAGATTTAAAATAAAACAATTCGCAACGAGAACAAAAAGGAAACCCTTCTGCGGTACGGCGTACGCGCTTAACCTGCAAATTGAAACAGCTCAACTGCACGACGGAAATCTGCCAAAACAATCCTTGTACCTACGGATTTAGGTATTAAGTTCCTATGTCCGACGTGTTGTTTTAAATTTAATTTTCGCGATCTTTCCAGCTGCACTGTCGTTTTGTTTCAATTGTCTCTACGGGTGGATTGCCCTATTTCGAAACTGCATCGAGAACAATTTTCACCCGATCAAATCTGGAACGCTTCATTACAATACTCGTGGTCAACAGCCAGGAACCGGAACGTAATAGAAACAGGCATTCCGTTATCTGCAGTCGGATTTTATTGAGTACCTACATACTCTATATAACAGGAAATAAAAGCTCTTTGCTACTAGTTGTGTGTGCAATCTATTAGATATTCCATCCACGTTAGTTACGACTCTTTAATTTTAGTACATAACATATAGGATTTAAAAAATTGATACAATTGATTTCTATAATAAGCCTCAGGATAAACGCCCATTTCCATATTTGTAACTTTCGTACAAGTATTCTTCCCCTTGTCAAAAATCACAAATCAAAATTCAGAGAAATTAATATAGTTATATCATAGTTGTGGTAATACTGGTAGCCATATTGTTTAACATTCGAAAAAAATGACTAAATTATTAATTAGATAATCAAATCCAGAATGATAACCGGGTCAAATTTAGAAGCGTAATCATTTACACAAATAACCAATCCACAAAGTATTTTCGATTTTTTAGATTAACGTAAAAACTCCGAATTTAATAGATTTAAATAAAACATACCTATATTAAATTCCTGTAAAGCCTCTAATGTTTACGATTTTAAATTGGCATCGCGGAAACCATATCGCCGTAAAGGCTAAATTCAGCCGTGACCACGAGCCTTGCAACAAGTTCAGAATATCGGCAATTAAAATCATTAATCGTATGTACCCGTTACGTAGTAAAATGCCTCTATTGTTATTGACTTCAAGGCGACTATATTAAAATATATTTAATGTTTTGTTTTCGTCTACCTGATGAGATTTGCTATTGTAAGCTAATGACATCATGAAAGAAAATACGTATCAAATTGCGAAATATGAATATGCAATTAATAACATCTACTTAAATATTAAAAACAACTTTGTTACCATTCAGCGGTTTTAAATTCATTCCTTTTGAGTTGAGTGTGATAAAGTGCTACGTTCAATTATGACAATATTTTAAATTGCAACCTTTTTATATCTGACTTCTGGGCACTATAACGAAGAGGCCTGGAGCGGAGGCCTGTACCACGCTGCTCCAAGGCCTTATTAGTTGAGATACGTGTTACTCGTTTGATGACCGTCCCATTAATGTATTCGCTACTACAATAAAATACCAGAACATATCACCAATCTATCAAAAAAAAAGTTTAAATTGGTTATTAAACAAACAATGTGTAAAAAGGCGTATTATATCGTGTGTGGCGTGTATATCCAATGATTATTTAAATGATAAACTCATATGGTCTGAAACGACTCCAGCTCCACTTGATTCATTTGATTAAAGTCAATTATTATTTGTAAATTACATTTTCAAAGATGGAAAAGATGTGTGTTTTCGAGTTTCTATCGTCGACTCTTCTCCCAAACGAAACACCTTACGAGTCGGTGATAGTTTTGACGTTTAAAAAGGGTTCAATAAAGAATTTACTTTTAATAAAAATATTTTGATTCTGATCGATTTTTCCTAACAATACATAGGAACAAACTACAAGTAAAACTACAACTTAATAACTTACATCTATAATAACAACCAAAACAAATTGGTTAATACGCCCACAAAACAGACGCGCGCATATTTATTTGCTACTAATGGTCACCCATCCGAATCCCGACCTCGCCCAACGTTGCTTAACTTTATCCACACGATCTGCACGACGCGGTGCCGTGCACACTTAATTTCATTACGGATGATTAAATGTTATAAAGAATCAAAAAGGAATGGTATCTAATGTAATCAGATAACGGCCGTCTGTCCGCTGATTGAGTGAAATTAGTCGTGATTGTAGATCAGGTTACTCGGACGGTCAGTGTGATTTCATGCCCTGGTGCCTCTCTCCTTCCAGACAGGATGACGGCCCACCGTCTTCAGGATTTTAAAGGGAATATTGTTTATAAAATTAGAATAACAAATAAACATGCAATCCATCTGATATAAAAAATCGATGTCGTGTACCTCAATAAATTCCAGTAGGTTATATGATTATATACTATTTATACACACAAAAGGTCAAAGATACTTTTTAAAATTAGTAAATCGATTTTGAATACTGTTGGTTAAGATTAACCGCGGGAATAAAAGCGAAGGAAAAATGTTCAATGTAAAAAACATTTGAGGTTCGACCGAATTCATCACAAATCCGTTACAATACTTAGTCTTAAGGACTAAGTTGGAACGTTATGTTTTATTGTTTTTGCTTTCAATGCCATCGGACTGAAGTAAAGCAATGCTTAACGGTTCTTTAAGTTATTAAAGTAGCAAACGGGCGTACAGGCCGATGTTAATTGATCTTTGCAGCCCATAGACATTCTACGTCCAACCTCAAATAAGAGTAAAGTCCTGCCTGAATTGCATAGATTCGTTGCTACTCCGGACAACTGACATTGTCGCCTCGAAACACAAGAACTGCTTTACGGCGGATTATAGAATCGGCGGGAACCTCTCCAGTTGAACTGTTGTTGTACCATCTTTTTTTATTATGAAATAGTAAGAAACGGACATGCAGGCCACCTGATGTTAGGTGGTCACTGCAGCCCATGGACAACCACGTCCAATCTCAAATAGAACAGAA
>DWON01009701.1:0-11229 GCA_018251015.1 Phocides pigmalion okeechobee | reverse complement strand
CAGCTTTTATGTTTTTCACAATATAAACTACCCCTTCTGTGAGATATTGCCAATTTATCGCTATAACAGCGTTTTATAGCCCATTGTTGCCTCCCTTAGTGAAACACCGACTCATCCTGAGCTTTACTCATACATACTTTTATATACATACATATGTATGTAGGTATATATATATATATATATTAATCAAATTGAAGTAGTAACGAGTCTACAGTCCATCTAATGATAAGTCGTCTGTCGTTCTTAGACCTCAACCAACACTTAATAGAACACTCATTCTGTCTGAAGTCGATAACATATGCATTGCTGCTCTTGAGAACATACATCGCCTCATGATAGTGAGCCGGTAAATACACCTTTCCACCGAAATACGTGAAAAAGGTACCTCGTGGTCGAATCGTAGAGAGTGGAGTCCTATATAATTCCTCTTAATTCCAGCTGTTAAATGATTGTCGTGTCTGACATCGTGAATAAATGGTGATATCTTGATTTCACGTCTAAGATGATGACAAGAAACGGCGGCCCTCCGAAGGTAACACAAGCACTACTTTTAACGGATTATGAAAGCCCTGATGGTACCTAACCGATCGAATTCTTGAGCTACCAGTTCGCAAATGAATCCTTGACATCTTCAGTAAGGAATTTTACTTATTTTTTGGATCCAGAATTTGAACCGTTATATTCAAAGTTCTTATAAATACGTAGTCAGCCACAAGTGAGCTATGGTCTATCCATTTTTTTATATGAGAAGAGTAGCAAACGAGCATGAAAACCACCTGACGTTACGTAGTCGCAGCCCATAAACACGACTGAAATCCTATCTGAGCTCCAACGTAGATACGTTGCTACTCCTGAGGACTAAAATGGTCGCATCGTTTTAAAGTGTATCGTTTTAAACCGCACCTCTCCAACCGACACACAAGTAATGTTTTACGGCGGATTACGAGGGCGGCTATACTAACTATAGTTCTCCCGCCTGGTTGGTTACTAAGGTTGCACCATTCTCATTCTGAGAGAAGACCCACGTCCAATATGTGCCACTAATGGGGTGGTGATGAATAGGAATGAAATACATTTTCTGTAATATTTCCTTTAATAAAATAGAAGTTTCCAAGTGTCTTAACGTCGTTGAAACTGTGTAAAGTTTTTAGTTCCAACAACATTTCTAGAGTTTTCATAGTATTTTGAATGCGAAAATGTAACTTATGAAGGAATATTTACCCGGCTTGAACATACCTTATAAACTTTACTTAAAAGCTACATTTCCTTTTTTTTTTAAACTTAATAAAACTTTACAACACTTTGAGATATGAATAGTTGCATTTCTTTTTGATTAACATTTAACATGTTACTTTTAGATCTATAAAAGGCCTTAGCATATACTTATTAGGTATCGTGTTTAGACAATTTTTTGTGCAGTGAATCTCAATATGATGATAGCTTAACTACGTGACAAAACAGTGCACACCCGTATTATGTGTTTTAAAGTTAAAATAAATATCATATTAATTAAACTAACATATTAAATTATATTAGCTCCTCTCCATGACATCGTTCGTGTGGCCTTGAATTTTCGGGATTATCCAAATGTTCTTATAAGAAAAGATCTCACGTAATTTACCCTTGTAACTTTCAATTTTTTTTTATTTGTAAATCAATTGACATGAAATAAACACAAAATGCGAAGTTTGGGTAAATGCAATACATTAGTACGAACCGTACTGAAATCGATTAAGCTCCTTCTGGATTAGCGCACACAAACGCACAGACAAACCGACAAACAGACCAACAAATAATTTGAGAAAAATGCTAGTATTGTTTGGGTTTCACTGCGTTAACAATGGTACCTTCTAATAGTTTTTCTTATATATCTTCTATCTAACAGGGATCCATTACATTTTTGTTTAAATATAGTTAATACTACTTATGATTACCTATTTTGGCACCTTTGAATCTGTGAGAGGTGATTTATATGTAATATAATAAATCTTGGAATGTCTCAGCCACACATCTCACATGACATTTCTCACACCTGTCTTTATACCAATTTCTACACACTTTAGTGACATCCAAATGCTTTAAGTGCTCGAGGGATTTGTTGTACAACAAACGTGTAACGAATAAAAAATTAAGCGGCAAAATACAATTAGAATATCTAATGTTATAATTTTTCAAACAATACCACGTTTGATCGACGCCGCCGGTGACAAGAGGGCTGGTTCATGTCTCGCTCAGAGAATTGCGATTGCTATTCAACCCGGGAATGCAGCTAGTGTTATTGGAATGCCGCATGGGCTCGGACTCCCTTTAGATTGTATAGGTTATCCTTTTATTCTAATTAGTTTAAAGATTTTCATCATAGGTGTCGTAATTTCTTTTTGCAATTAAAGTACTCATTCTTATCATAAAACAATAGTTTATTTCATATTTCATTTACTACAACAAAGGCAATTTGTTAATGAAAATAAATTCCAATTTGCTTATGTCAGTAACAATAAAATATTATAATTTTTAAATAAGCGGTATTTTGTGTTATAACTTGATATTTAATTTAAGTTGCTTTAATTCATTTTCATTTTCCACTTTGGCAATCTTAACATACAGATCGCTATACGTCCTAGCCAGCAACGGTCACCCATCCAGCTTTTGACCACGCTCGACGTTACTTAAATTTGTTGAATAGAAATTTAAAAATGCTGTTTACTTATCGAAAGTTACTTGTGCGATATTTGTCCTTTCAATTTAATAAGTTAAAAGGATGTATTCAGGAAATGTAGGGATTATAGCCTTCAAGCAAATAGAAGTAGTGTTGTGGACTTCTAATTACGCATTCATGTTCATTTTGCAATTCAACTTTCTGTTCGTGTTGTGTCAAGCACTGTGGCATAACGAGTGGAACCTTACCAGTGCCCTTACCTTCAGTACCAAAAGTGTTTTTGCCGTGACCACGAGCGAAATATCAGCAATCAAAAATAAAAAAGTAGCAGAAACATTGGACAGTCAACAAAACCCCAATAGACATCCGCCCGTACTTACGCATTGGCGGGTCCTCCTAACTTGGGGACTTCTATGGTGTTTCAAATGTTCAAAGACGATAGTGAATACATTCCATCAGATAGCCCTTTAGCTTTACCCTAATTTACAATAAAAAGACAAGCGTCCTCGCTTTGCGTCCACATGTCGTGGTGAAACCTAAGTTACATATATGTATAGTGTAATTTTCATATGAGTAAAGTTAATGGTTTGTTAAAATGTCAGCCTTGAGATTATTTAAAGATCAAGGTTAATGGATATCTAAAGGGTTACGTTAGCAAGTGCGATGGGATGTATGTTGATGTGATTCGAAGTGTGGTAATTGAAATATGAATTGAAATACATAATAGTTAAAAAAGCAACAAACACACTTTTAGAAAAAAATACAAGTAAAAATTATAAATATGAAAAAAATATATTGCGATGTAAAAGAAGCCTAGGGTACGTGGTGTCAATAGGACACTGAAAAAGCAACCCACGTTTTTTTTTATAAAAGCGTATTTGTTATAAATGCGTATTTTTTGTTTTTTTTCTATTTTTTTTTTCATATTATTGCATTTTCATCTGTCCTTGATACGTGTGCAAAGTTACAAATTAATCAGACTTCTGGAAATAAGTGAAAATTATGCTCAAAGAATCCGTTACATACATAGATACAACCCAAGCTAATAAAGCACGTTAAAAAAATCAACCCCAATTTTTTTAAGCTATTAGTACCACGTTTGATCGATACGGTAAGACGGAGGTTCATATCTGGAACAGAAAATTGCGATTGCTATTATAAGCTATTTTTCCAACTTCATTAAAAAGGGAAGTAGATGCTTCAAAATTTGAATTGGTTAATAAATGGTACGCCATTGCATTTTTTACGGAATGGATCTTATGATGAGACTGGTTCCTTTTTCTTGTTCTTCTGGTGGCCCTTTATACCGTCGGTAGGGCCTGCCAGGGCGTAATGCCGGGTAGATGTTTGCAGAGGTCGCGATACTTGTCCTATTGAGATCTCGTGGCCCTCAGAATTTAAAGGCTTAACAGGGTCTGGTTTTAGTCAATGAAATTCTGACATGCCTCTTCTGCGCGGCCCTGGACCATGATTTCATGATTTCCACATCCAAAACAAAAACTTGGCTTGCTACGTATCTAGCTGTATACAAAGTACTGTGTAGGGAAATATATTGATTATCAAACCGCGAAGCTCAAAAAATCCCTACCAATCTCCTCTCCGACGGGAGCCGTTAGTACCACCAGGTATGAGTAGTAGATTAGGTGTAGTACGGTTTTTATTGTTTATCAATTTGTATGAAAGCTCTGATTAAGGAGATCAGGTATATAACCGAGCTCTTGATTAATATGTCAAAGTGCAAACCCGTTCTACCTGGTAATGGTGTAAGTCAGCGATTCTCAACCGGTTTGTTCAGTATTATAAAATCAAGTTATTCAAAAACGATGAATGAAGTACTAATTACATAATTTTCTTAATCGAAACCAACAAAAAAAAACAAATAGTAAAGTCAAAATATATAAGTGTAGTAAGTATTGTTAATACTAGAATTATTTTTTAATTACATTGTATTTTTTTTAAACGAAACCTAAAAGTTCCTATAACAAAGTCAAAACATGGAAATGTCCTAAGTTTTTTAATAAAATATCGTATTTTTATTAAATACTTAATTATTAATTAGTTTTTGTTTTAGAGTTTCTTTCGCCGTATCTTTTCCAAAACGAAACACCTTATGAGACGATAATAGTTTATTGACGATAAAAAAGAGTTTTTATGAAGAATCCACTTTGAATAAAGATTTTTAGATTAGATTTCCATTTTGTTTTTAAATTTTATTTGCTACACGATTTCTTTCCACCGTTTCTAATAAATAAAAGTTTGAGAACCGCTGGTCTAATCTAATACCTAGTCCGTATTGAGTACGTTATTACACGGTACAGTAAATCATTAAGCGGCACTATTAGCCATCTATCAGCCGGCCGGTGGCCTGCGCTGGAAATAGGGTGATACTACGGTAGAGGTAATATAAATATTTTTGTACTGTGTATCCTGAAAAGTAGTCTTGGGCTTGTTCCGTTTTTGTTTTTAATTATTATTTACATGCAAGATGTGGAACACACTTCCTTCCGAGACCAACACTGCCCTCGTAATCCGGCGTAAAGCATTACTTGTGTTTCGGTTGGAGAGGTGCGGTGGTCGGCTATACTTTGAATCGAGGCGAACATCTTAGTTCTCAGGAGCAGCAACGTATGTACGTTCGAGCTCAGGTAGGATTTCGGTCGTGTTCGTTGTTGTACGTGGATGTCTATGGGCTGCGATACTTAACATAATGCGGTTTGCATGCTCGTTTGCTACTCTTGTCAGAAAAAAGCTATGACATGGGGCTCTTCAAGAAAGGTGTAAAGAGAGTTCTTCTTCAAAGTCGGCAGTGCATTGGCAATTCTTCTGATTGATTATTTCGTCACAGATGTCCATAGCCGACGGTGACGATTAGGTTAATTTTCGTTAAAGTAAAATATAGAAAATAAAAGACACACCTATTTCTGTAGGAACATATTTTTTGCGCGTGTATTAACCCACTTATCAGTGAGATGGTATCGCTGATGTTTTCCTGGTATGTTAAAAAAATATTGTTAAAATTTTATTGCAAGTCTTGCTACGTCGCTGTCGTTTTCCTGTTATATTATGGTATTGGTATTAATATTTTATTTTACTGTTATATTAAAATTCATTATGTTATATAACGGGTACTCACGATTAACGATTTTGTTTTGGTAAGGTAAATAGATTAATCTGTCACTAGCACCTGTCAACAGTTTCCCCCCGCCACCGCAGTTTCGCCGTGACCACAAGCCATGGAACTGGTTCGAAATATCGGCAATTAATTATCAATAATCATAATCGTGAGTACCCGTTGTATAACATAATGTATGGATTCCGCGATAATATCGGTTTAAGATCGAATAAAATAATATTTGTAATATCCGACATTTATTTCCGACCCTGTAATTTTTTATAATTGAAATATTGTTTGTATTTATAACGTTTTATAAATTCTTTGTATTGCGTAAGTAAGTATTAAGAATAATCTATATAGAATACAGTAGACTAAAAAATAATTTGTAACCTTTTTGTCCACACAATTTACGTGTTAATTACAATAATCGAAACCTTTTTAAACGAATGTCATCGCGGAATTTCCATTGCGGAATCAACGCTTTTTAATTACCGATATTTTCGAACCAGCATGGCTTCTGGTCACGGCGAAATATCGTCAATTAAATAGCGGTAATCGTGAGTACCCATTACATAATAAAATGAAAACCTTAAAACTAATAATATTAAGAAAATTTTTACCTAAAAATAATGGAAGTCCGCTTCCATGCGGCAATATACATGAAAAATATATGAAATTCAGTAGAACTTCATATATTACATATAGTAATATTAGAGAATATATTTCTAAAAGAGAATCAGTGCGAATGAAAGGTTGAACAAGCGACCCAGTTCCCTGCATGCAATATTAATGACCACCATATGGTATGGCGCGATTTATAATGCAACGGGGAGGAACATCTGGCCCCCATCGATCGTTTGGGGAAAATACTGAACTAATATTTGTTTTTAAAGAAGAAACAATATCTATATTACTATTTTATGAACATCAATTATCTTTAAGTAATATTTGTTTTGAAAAAATATATACATGTACTACAAATTTGCAAGCAAGAATTATGCACAAAACTAATAGCATTGAAACTTGATTATGAAAATGGAGAAGTTCTATTCCCAATCCGCTACAATTTCTCCACTGCTCGGCGGTATCGGCTCTCGTGATGAAGACAGGTAAGGAGATTGGTAGGGGGTCGTAGGTAATAGTTTTAGGCATTACTTTGTAAAAAATCATTACGTCAAACTACTTTTCAAAAGTTAACAACGTCCGTGAACAGGCGAACATATGGACGGACGAAAATACAAACGGACGGTTAGATTGACAGACTAACATACGGACAAACAAACATATGGACAGACCTATGTAGAGCAGGCGGACATGCGAATTGAGAAACGTGACGAAATTATAAGGGTTTATAGACATTTGGCAACGGAACCTTAACACTTTCCCTACGGCTTCAACACTGCTGTGTAAATCTGGGCACGATGTGCTTGCGGCTCCTACACACCTTTGTTGTACGGACAAATTTGCATGGATTACGGGCGAACAAAAGTGCTGTTTTTATATCGGCGCTACAAGACTGGGGCGGACATTACGTCTGTGTAGTCGTAGATGATAGACAGATGGCAAAAATACAATATTTTAGTAATTTGTCAGTAATCTTCATTCTAATCAAATAAGCTCCAGTTTAGAGCCGCCTCCCGAATTACTGACCCGATCATATATATCCACGCCGCATTGAGAGTGTTAAAACCATTCGAAACTCGCTTCATGTCAATACGTAAAGAAAACTCTCAGTAAGTGTTTTTGCATCGAATATTCTAGACTGTGGCCACTTGGTTATTTATTATGCAACGAGAAGGCGCACCTGGCCATCATCGATTTTACAGTCTATTGTGATCAGCTAAGTTCTTTCAGCGATTGAAAAAGTTTAATCGGTTTTTTTAAGTGTTAAAGTACCGTATAAATACCTGATTAACGCACGGTTCTCTGAGTGTCCTCAATGGTATTTGAAATTGCTTCAAAAATGAGATACGGTTGCTCTTGTACTGTTTTCTACGCTTTACCTAAATTAACGTTTGTGTCGTCAGGCTACTGAACCCCGTGTATTACGATGCTTGAGTTTAAAACAATGTACTGGGTACTCGCGATTAACGCTTTTTGATTTTTGATTACCGATATTTTGAACCGGTTGCGTGGCTCTTGGTCACATCGGAAACAACCAGCTGACTGAGTAACTGGTACATAGTAAAAAGTATAAGTTCTCTGATATTGGATCATTTGCTTTGTTTCGTCGTTTACTCTTTAACTGTATTATTTTATTTTATTAGATCTGTTCTTACTTTACGCATTTTTCTTCAGCCTGCACTTCTGATTCCGATTCCGGATTCGGTTCCGATACCGAAAAACGAAATTTAAAAACTCCGGATCCAATATCACCACTTCTGAAACATCTCTGATACAAACAATTTCCGTCGTGTTTAGGTACCGAGAATGTTCGTTCAAGAGCGACACAAGTCACATACTCTTACGCCGCTTTGGAATACCAGTCTTTGCCAGCGCTCGCGTTCCAGTGAAATATCTTCCACTATTACTAATTTCGGGAACTAAACTATTGGCTAGCTTCATATTAATAACGCAATATACGCTGTATGTGGTTTAATATGAATCAGTACTTCGAAAATGAACTTCCATGGTCTTAACCGACTTCAAATAGGAATTTTTTTAATTTCTTTCTTACATTCATAAGGTTATCTGAAGTCTTCACGAGTAGCACGTTTGTGATCGATTTCAGCAGTGTTCTGTAAAATCGATTTATTACTTCGAAAGCAAATTGCGCGGTGGTACATTAAATTCATTCTGTAAAGGGTTAGATTAGCAGTAACATGAAATAAACTGTTGTATATAAGGAAGTATTATATTAAGACTGACTGCGGCGCTCTTCTTTTCTCTTCTAGACCAGTCTAGATGCGCCGATAATTCACATAAATATTGTATTTTTAACATCATAGTAGCCACGAATACACAGACGTAATGTCTGCCATCAGTCTTATAGCGTCGACGTAAATACAGCACTTGTGTCCGCCCGTAATCCATACAGATTTGTACGTTTATAACAGGCATGTGCAAGCCGTAATTGCGTTGCGTCAAGTAATTGTTTTACGTTGCACACAAAAATACTCCTAAATGGTTGACATTTATATAGGGATTCTTTGTTTCTTGATTGATTGATTGTTTCTTGATTCTAATTTCAAGTTACCTCCACTACATCTTAACGGATTTCTGATATAAGATATAACTCCGTATATGAGATATCTAAATTTAATTGAAACTAAATTATTAATCTGATGAGTCCAGCGATTAAAATCAATTTCGCAATCTATTTAATATACTATGTTATTTAACATAATGTTGCAATCATGAAATTAGGGCGCCAGCGAGTCCTCACTGTTCAAGTTAGGTGAATTTAATTCAACATTAGTTCAGTATGCAGATTGCATTTGGTTGAACTCAGATTTAACTAATAAACTCGCGTTTTGAAAGTGAGCAAACCATTCTGGCTGGATTAAATTTTAATATGACGTCATCCATTCCATCCATATTAAATCAGACTTTTGAAGTTTACTCTTTAAGAATCGATTCTCGTATCGTTTCGTATTCGTTCGAACGGTGTGAAGGATTTTTTAATATGACGTCATCCATTCCATATTAAGTCAGACTTTTGAAGTTTACTCTTTAAGAATCGATTCTTGTATCGTTTCGTATTACTTCGAATGACGAGAAGGATTAAATTTTAATATGACGTTATCCATTCCAGACATATTAAGTCAGACTTTTGAAGTTTACTCTTTAAGAATCGATTCTCGTATCGTTTCATACTCGTTCGAATGGTGTGATAATTTTGTTGTGCGTGAAATCGAAGCGTTACCAAAAGTGAACACCTTTTCTTGTCATTGTTATTGTAAATACATCAATCAATTGCATGCATCAATTGCATGGATCGTTGTCATCTGAACTTCCGTGCCGTCCGTTATGTGAACACCGTGACCTTCACGTCTCCATAAGTACGATCCACGCAACTAGTTCAAAATATCGGCAACCAAAAATCATTAATCGAGTACCCGTTACATAGTAAAGCGTATAAATTCTGCGAGAATATTAATCTAAGATCGATAAAACATAGATGTTAACAGAAAATGGACTACTTACCCTTACAAATATTTATTTTTGTGCATAAAAATAAAGATTAAAACGTTGACGTATAAAAGGAAAGTATTAAAACAGTTACTATCTCAAAACGTTCAGTGGGGTTGTTGAGAACATTTACAGTCACCAAATTATTAGGCATTTTACTCCATGATAATAGTTTTCTGTACCTACGTACCTGGCGCGCTTCCAAATGGTGAACTCCTTGCGGTGAAGTGACTTGGTATAATATTGTTTTCAACAGACCTAAAAAAGGTTCCTATTTTCGTTTTTATTCTACGTTTGTAACCACATAAATCCGTGATTTATATAATGACTGGCTGTGCCCGCGACTTCTTCGTGTTATTTTATATAATTAAAAAATAAAAATAGCCTAATTTCCTCCTTATTACATCGACTATCTGCCAGTGCAAGTCCCGTCGAAATCTGTCGAGCCATTCCAGAGATTAGCCGGAACAAACAGACAGACAGACAAAAATTGAAAAAGTTGTTTTGGTACATGTGCCGCGTATACACATATGCATTAAATAAAAGCGGTTATTTTAATGTTACAAATAGACACTCCAATTTAATTTATTTGTATAGAAGATTTATTTTTTAAAATGAAAATATATTTTTTATTTGGAGGGGTCCTTCATTTGGTCCCATTTAGCTTTAAAGAGAAAATACAAGGTCTAAGGGTAGGAAAATAGGGGCGGGTTTTCTTCTGGAGTAAGTTTAAATTAGAATCAAGTAATATATAATTATGGAAAAAATACACTTGAAGGTTTTTCACAGAAAAAGTATTTCATAGAAATTACTTAAGGCCAGAATAGAATAGAAGGGTAGAATAGAACAGAAATTGATACACAATTTCTTTTAAGACGTGTTTTAGGCGTAAAATTATTATTTTTAGAATATGTTCTTCAAACAGTATGCATCAAAGGTAATTATTAGTTATAGAAAAGTTATTAAGGCCCATGTTTTGAAAACGGGAACGGATATTCGCATAAGAAATCTCAATTATGGTAACAAGAATAATATTTTCAATTTTTTTTTTATTAAAGTTTCAATGACAAATGCAATTATAATAAATTTGATCCTACATAAATACAAGTTTTACTTCATAGCTACTATAATAGTGGTTGGGTAAATAATTACTTAAGTACAGTAATTGTTACTAAATGCCTATTTAGTAATTAAAGGTAGTAGAGCCGTTAGAGCTCGCCCGGGGCGGTACCACCGCCACCCTCATAACACGCCGGAAAGCAACATGTTCTTCATGTATTGTGTTTCGGTTGGGGAGGTGTGGTTGCCGGATACACATTATTGGAGG
>DWON01009700.1:0-11231 GCA_018251015.1 Phocides pigmalion okeechobee | reverse complement strand
GTTGGAGAGGTGCGGTTGCCGGCTACACTTTGAAGCGAGGCGAACATCTTAGTTCTCAGGAGTAGCAACGTATCTACGTTCGAGCTCAGATAGGATTTCTGTCGTATTTGTGGTCGTACGTAGATGTCTATGGGCTGCGACTACTTAACATCAGGTGGTTTGCACGCTCGTTTGCTACTATTGTCACATAAAAAAAATGCAACAAGTTTAAGGCCCACTGTAAGGTGCGTCAAAAAGTATACCATATTGAAAATGTACTTTTAAAAATATCGTTACTTTTATTTTAAGTTACATATATTACACCGTGTATCTTCATTGACCTACATTGGACGTAGAACAGATTTGTCACTTTGTCTCCGTATCGAATTTATTTGAACCTTCAGGCGCAATAAGCATATTTATAACTTTTAATGAGACGTTGGGCGATAAAAATAGACTGAAGTGTATGTTGTCCCGGGGGCGATGTTCCGTATATGCTTTCTGTTAAACGGAACTATTTTGCAGTTTAATAGCTTTATGCCTCTAGAGATTATCGATTTATATACGAGAAGAGTAGCAAATGAAAATGCAAATTTACGGCGGATTACGAACGCGGCGTTGGTACCTTTAAAAATTATAGTTATATAATATAATTTATGCTTACATATTCTTTAAAGCAAATTTTTGCATGCCTGAAAAGGTGTGGTTTTTGGCAACTGCGATATATTATTAGGCTATCTATGCTATCCATTTTGTACGCACACAGGCACTCCTAGATCGATCAAACATTTGTCACATAAACAAGCAATTTCTTTGCCAAAATCCTTGGGATTGTCGATATGGACAAGCATAATATGGTATATGGTTTTAAAGTAGTATTATGGTGGAATCCACACCATATGTTATATGACGGGTACTCGCGATTAACGCTTTTTAATTGCCGATATTTCGAACCACTTGCATGCCTCGTGGCAAAACTAGGTGAGCCTGGCAACTGGTTCGAAATAAGTTAATCGTGAGTACCCGTTATATAACATAACATAATATGGTACTTATAATACCAGAGTACCTCAATGGAAGTTATACTGTGTTAGGTTTATTTATCAAGGACTGATTTAAAAAGAGTGCCGAGTTTTTTTTCCGCTGACTTTTTTATCCCGTCAACCTTAGTGAACAGGGCGCTCAAAGCCGATGTACTGAATTTACATTGTACCCTTGACCTTCATTAAGTGTATGTAAATACCTTACAATGAAATTGAAATAAAATACTTAAATTTGAATTTGAAGTTTAAAATTGAACAGTAACGTCATCATATCCTTCCTTCTAAATACCACCATCTCATTTTCCGATCACCATCTGAGTCATTTTCATAACACTTTAGTTCTGTTTGGACATGAATGGCCTACAGAGATCGCTTATTATCTATTGTCTTGCACACTCACTTGTTACTCTTTAAACGAAAGACAGGTTTAAATTACTTCTTAGTGGTTAGTAAGTATAGCAATAATACAATTAATGGGCTGTTGTTAAAAACTACTTTGCAACAATCCACCACCACGATTTATAATGGTATATGTTGCAAAGCATGCACTATGCCCACCCTGCCGCCCGGATAGGAAAAAGTGTGTGTACTAATATGTGTTTCGCTCCAAAACGAAGCATCATCAGGATAAGTCAACTCAGTTCGACGCAGAGCATGGATTTCCGCAAAGTAATGTCTGATACTATAAAGCATAGTTACACAATTAATCTATATAAAAAAGTAATGACTGACATACCTAGAGATTAACGCGCAGGCAAGATTGTTGAACATAAAAGCCTGAATTGTTGCAGATCGGTTCTTTATATAGCATTAAGAAAGGCAATAAGAGAGGAACTATGTCGTGATATGGAACGCAAAAAAGAGAAACTATCTAGGCGTAAGTTGTAAGGCCACTGTAGTTTAGGCCTGACTACAAGCCATACAACTTGTTCAAAGTATCGATAATTAAAAATCATTAATTGTGAATGTCCGTTACATAGGAATATGTATAAATTCCGCTATGATATTACTTTAAAATCATATGTTACTAAGATAGGTATTTTGGAATCCATCCATCAGCCTTTACGTGTCCACTGCTAGACATGGGCTCCCCCAGGTGTCGCCACTCCGTACCGCTTCTATGCCCTCTGCATCCAGCGCTACCCGCTATTCTTATCAGGTCGTCGGTCCACCTAGTTGGGGGATGCCTTGTACTCCTTTTGCTTAGACGTGGTCGCTACTCGAGGACCTTTCTGCCCCATCAGTTGTCCCTTCTTCGAACGATGTGGCCAGCCCATTTTGGAATATCAAACCCTAATAGAGTGAAATAGGTTGAAAGATTGTTTGAAATTTCGCAATATCGAAATCTGCGTGAGAAAATCCGCTAAGCTAGTACAGCATATAAAAATTGAGCAAAATGTCATCCTGTTCCAATACAAACGGAAAGCCGTGAAGCCTTGAACGGTCCCACGTGTACAATTTGAAGATAGGTAATGCTCTTTATCTGTTCTGAAACACTTAACTTATCCTAGCTCTAAACTTTACTACCAGTACGTAGGTACTGTAAACCAGTGACAGTAGTACTATGAACAAGTTACTGTAGTTACAGATATATTTTGATAATAATCAGATTTTTTGTTCTCTTTTTCAATTAACGGAAACATAACAATAAATATCTTTCAACTAATACTACTTTTTTTAGTTTTTCTGTTATAGATAAAGAAAGTAAACATAGATTTTTTAATTAACCGCCTCGTTTTCAAAACAATCACCCTACGAGTCGATGGTAGTATACTGACGTTCAAAAATAGGTCCATAAAATAAAAATATTAAAAGAAAATATGATATATATTATTTAATTCATTAAAGAAAAATATTTAGATTTTGATTTAAAATTACTCATCGATTCTCCAGAACTTTAACTAATATTTATCAATAGATCGAAATAAGGCATCGTACATGCAAACGCAGTGCATAATACTATCAATGGCCACCCGTCCAGATTATAACTACATCCGATGACCCGTTCATTTTCATTCTACTAGGAAAAAATACGATTTTACAGATGATGCTTATCTAATCAAATCGGTGTCCAAAAAAATTACAGTTTTGTCGCCTATTTCAAACTGTCAGGATACAACTGGGACACATGCCTCTTAACTTTGAGTTCATTGAAACTTCCACGTGCCTTCAAAATCTATGATACGATTCATTCGAGTGGCTCATCCGTAACATATTTGAGTGGGTTCACGATCTTATTGCGTTATTGAGTGATCCTGTTTATTTGTGGTTTTTATTCTCGTATTTTCTGAACCAATGCTGACTCAAATGAAAAAATAATTCTTTAAATGACTTGCATGCATTACTACGAAAACTTATTAGGGCAATAGCTAGTAAGGCAGCCCTATACAAACCATCCCTTTAATTTTATCGAGTGATCAAACATCTCAATCTTTTGTTTGATCGACCGTAAGGGCGCGCTGCCCCTGAGATTAGTTTTTGAGACAACATCGGCATGTGACTGCATACGGGAATTACGAGCAATTGCGTGGATCCTCACTTAACGACCGTCTTGATGCCATGCATCCCGTGCATAGGCACGACGTCACGTCTAACTTACGTCACGCATACTTCATTATGGTTAGAAGTGGTTGTCATTTAACACTTATTATACCAACATCATATATACCCTTTAACACAAGATAAAATTACAAGATATGTAATTATAGATGAAGCAAAGATATATAATTATACTGCTAGCAAATAACGGAAGCGACTAACACATGGTAGAATTCGAATTAAATATATGATAAAATGTTTACACGTAATACTACAAAATAATTCAATTTATTAAATAAAAAACTAGGAAAAAAAGCAAAAATATTATATAATAAAGAACCAATTTAAATTGTATAAAAAACATCAGGTGGCCTGCACGGTCATTGCTTCATTCTCAACATAAAGTTTTTCGGTTTTTTATTTGGATAAATATCTTTAAAATTTATTGCGACCGGTTCTCAGTTTAATAATACTTTATTATTTAGTACATAGAAATCCGTATGATTTCCAGCGCTCAGAAAGCGATAGATTGAATTTGTACAGTCCTGCAGTCATAGTTGACCTTTTCTTGAAGCTCATTGGACAAATAATATAACATGAACTTTATTAAAAGTTCCGCTAGGACTTTACTCATATTGGATGGTCGAAGATTGCTCGGTTAGTGGTCTGACCACTACAGTTTATCTTTGTAACAAGATAATAAATGGAATCAATTTCGATTTCAGAAAGTTATTTCTTGGTTGTAACAAATTCAAATTTTCCATTACAATTATTTACAAACACTTAATGAATGTCAAATTTACAATGTAAAATGAGGGCACAGGCTTTGAACAACCTGTTGGCTAAGTTTGCCGGTGAAAAAACTCTCGACAGTCTTTTTAAATCAGTCATTGATAACACACACTTTACACAATATAACTTCAGAAACATAGTAAGCACTGGTAATGGTAGGAGAGAGAGGTGCGGTTACCGGCTACACTTTGAAGCGAGGGACCATCTTAGTCCTCAGGAGTAGCAACCTACGTTTGGGCTCAGATAGATTTCAGTCGTGTTTGTAACTACAAACAAACGTACATGGATGTCTATGGGCTGCGACTACTTAACATCAGGTGGTTTGCATGCTCGATTGCTACACTTCTCACATAAAAACAGTCAGCTTATGATGTGATTCAAAACCCTCCACTGTCATACACAATTTCTTCTTAGTAAAAATAGAAACAGCCCGTTGAGGGTGACTCGATTGAGTCTGCCAGGCTTTCTTAACATTTATATGGTCCTTAATTTTATATTATGGTTTTTGGCATAGGACACGTTTTACATTTTTTTAATTTATGTAAAGGCACGGATGACTTGTAATGTGAAGCCTACACTTTTGAAGTACTAGCTTGTAGCTGTTCCTAGTAGAAACTTAGTTTGGACTATGTAAATTTAATTGGGTAATAACTTTTTGTATGTTTCACTACTAGTCACAGATCTGTCTCTACAACTAGAGAATGTTTGGAGCACACTGCAGGACGGTGTACCAATGTGTATTTTTAGACTGTCTTTTATACTTTGGATTATCTAAATTTGATAAGGAAATGCCAACCTAAGCGTTTGAAATAAAACGCGGTACGTAATTTTGTAAAGGAGTTAATTTAAAATTGGAATTGATGATGAACATTAACTCTGAAAGTTATCAAATGTTATATGAGTTATATTTTTTCAATAAATATTTTCAAAGAACTATAGAAGCGTCTATACAAAGTTTCATATGTCCAAACTTATTTTCAAAGTACATTATCCAGTCTGCAACAGGTTCTCCCTCACCAAACTTATTTTCAAAGTACATTATCCAGTCTGCAACAGGTTCTCCCTCACCAAACTTATCGAACGCAGTGAGCTCATGTTCTCGCGATGTAACCTGTATCACCTTGAGCTGGATCTAATTTAAGGTAATAAGAAAACTGGTTATAACATTGGTTACACGTTATCAAATCAAGGCTATGAGGCGGATAACCCAAAAGTTTTACGAGTGGGGTGTAGACAGAGGAAATCCCTCGTCATGATCACTTCTTTCTTCACCCTTCATATTTAACCGACCACGTTTAAACTCGTTATAAAAGCGGACTCAATTGTTTTAGAAAACTTCTTATTCATAAAAGATATTTCTCTTTTATATGAGAAGATTAGCAAACAAGCATGCAAATTACCGGATGTTAAGTAGTCGCAGCCCATAGACATCCACGTACAACCACAAATACTACCGAAATCCTATCGAAGCTTGAACGTAGATGCGTTGCTACTCCTGAGGACTAAGATGTTCGCTTTACTTCAAAGTGTAGCCGGCAACCGCACCTATCCAACCGAAACATAAGTAATGCTTTCCGGTGGATTATGATGGCGGATAATGAGGGAGTTGCAGTCGATTAAACAATTCATTAGGTTTAAAGTTGGACTTGAAGTAAAAAAAAACATTGAAGGAACATATTCCCGACACAGATCTGTGACACAAGATTGTTATAATTTTATATTACTGGTAAAAACAAAGGAAAATTTTCAATTGGAGCAAATACATATTTTTTTACTTTTAAATAGGCTAATTTTAAAATTCTAGGACTATTTTTGAACATGAATCAACTACCAATCGATTCGACTCACAACATATTTCGTTTCGAAGAAGAGATGACAAAACAGACTCTAAAATACACATTTTAGAAAATTCGACATTTACAAATTATAACATAAATTAATGGATCGAGCGGAGCATATCATTCGTAGATGCATATTATACCAGCATTAAATAATCTTACAATACCGAGGTACCGTATTACCTGAGTAAATGCTCTGTGATATCAACAATACAATCAAATTGTATACTCTTAGCTAATCAAAAGACGGGCAAACATCTCTCTAAGCACACTTCGTGCCAGGATTATTATTTAATAATAATATCGATCTAATATCGACTTGTATAACTTAATAAAATTATTAAGGGCTTTACGGCGGCTTGTCACTCCCTAGAGCAGAAGACTGTTTAACTCAACTTAAGTCTTACTAAACTACTCTTCTCTCTGTTGGCTAAAATTAATCGAGAGAAAAAATCCGGTGGAAATGAAATCTCAGCAATCTTCTTAAACAGTATTTGGTAATATACACATTACGCAATATAACTTTATAAAGATGGTGAACACCCGAGAGAGCTAACCGCATGTGTCAGAATCTCTCCAATTCCCGCATTGAGTAAATAAAACTATTGCATGGGAAATAGAAATAGCCTCGTGAACTTGGCTCAATACCAAGCTTTCTGATCATTTAAATAGTCCTCAATGTGATAATATATTTCTAGTCATATATTTTTTTAATTATGTAAAGGCAGGGAAACTTGTACACGGCATTAAGAACTAAATTATAACTTACACTATACAATTCGCCATCATTCCGTCTTCTCTGACCCTAAATAATACAATATATTATCATAAACCATTAACGTTCATTGTATTTTAACCCTGACATTTAGCAGCTATTAATGATCAGAATAGTATATTTTAGGAATGTCACTTTTAAACGAAACTCGTGTAGGTAAATCAATAATGGTAACCCATATTCCACTAGGCCAAAATAAAGTTACATTTCTTTTAATTCCACTTATTTCCATACTATGAAATATTTATAATACATGGTGTGATTGTTGATATATACTGTGAGTATACATATATAATCACAGTATGCACGCTCACAGTACAGGAAGTAGTAGCGTTGATGTGAATTCAAAGAACCCTTTGTAATTGCGCTAGTTCTGCGTGTTTTTATGTGTTCGGTGTACCCCGTTTTTGCACAAAGTCTACGATGTACAACAACAAACTCTTCACTGGTTCGCTGGAACGTCCAGCTTCCCAGAATTGGATAATTTCTCGGAAACGTCTCCTGCAAATTCTCCGTTAGGATATCATACCATGGTCTCCACTACGTGATAGTCTTGGTTTCCTGGAGTTAAAGCGAAATAAAATCACGCACGTCATTTACTTTTATGACGACGGCAGAACACAACACAAATAACAACTTCTGCCAAGACAGTTAGTTACTTACTTTAGTTAGACGTTACTTCTAATTCAAACAACCGTAATTTTTGTTACACTAAACTAACCCATTTGTTCAATGAGCCAAGTTATGGATTATGAAGTTGTAAAACGTATTTTACAAGTTGTAAAACGTATTGGTACGTATACCAGTAAAGGTAAATACGATATAAAAACAAGCATAATGGATCAGATTCTCGAAAAACCGACTTATTGCTTTTTAAACTAGCGGTCTCGGTCTTAATGAGGAATAAAATAAATCAATATTGTTTCAGAAATAAACTAAACGTATAAGTAGTTTTTAACATAAATATAGAACCTAAAATAATATGGCTGTCAATTCGTATAAGTGATTGACAGGGTCGAACCTAAATTATTATTCAATGTTAATAGAAGATAGGTTATTTGAAATGGTGTCGTCCTTGTCGTCCAGTCCAATATCACTTATTTATTGATGGTAATAAACGATTCCGTTTCAAACTCTAAATAACTAAATAGGTCTCAGACAAGGTTTTAAACCTAACATTGACATTTATCGATATCAGCCAAATCAATTAGAAGATTTCGAAGATTCACTGCTTAACATAATAATAATTGTTTATCAAAGTAACAAAGACTCATTTTATGATTTAACAAGTTCACAGAAGCGTATGATTTTTCCAGTAGTTGTCACCCAACTAATTCTTGACAGCGCCTGTCATCGCTCAACTTTGTTGACCGCTGCGAAATACTATAACCAATTAATTATTTCGTAGTCTATCGCTTTGAAAAGAGTTAAACTAATATTGGGAGCATTTATTGAAGCAATAAAACCCAAAACAATAGCTGTTAGAATTTTGATTTATTTGTCTTTTTGTTTGTGCGAGCTAATCTCAGAAACGGCTTAACTGATTTCATTAATTTACCGCAATGAGCTTTATTTTGCAGTTATTGTGCATTTCATTAAATTCTAAATAAAATAGTTATATCAATTTCAAAGTTACGAGTGTGATATACGAGGAATTATTTCTGTTAGGACATCTGGAATGATCTAAAAATTAACGCTGACGAAATTGGTGATAGCATTTGCTCTAGTATAAATTGTATAGTGAGACGATTTGTCAAACAGCTGACTTATACGTTTTTAAATCGACCAAAATAACCAGATAGTAGTAGCATAAACAGCGTCTTTAAAAATCGATAAGCTTTCGGTTAACGGTACAAATTACCTTAGAAACATGGTTTTCAACTTAAACATTAAACTCCAACAATAGAGCTTCCAATTCGTTTACCGTATTGACATTGACAAGGCCGGACCTGAATTATTACTCAATACTAGCACTCGATTCTTACCTGAAACAGCCTTGTCATTACATTGACCAATCTGATATTACTAATTATTGACATAGCCGACTCAATGACTTTTATCTCTAAAATTTATTAAGATTAATTCTTGAAATACGTCGTCTTTGTTAATAAAACAGCGAACATATTTATAGTGATAAATTTGTCGTAGATACTTTGAGGGTCAGTTACAGGTAGGGTCGTCTTAGATAATGCCCTGGCCCTTGGAACACAAGAATTAGAAACACAATTAAAAATTATAAAAACTTTAAATACCTATTATTTTTATTTTTGTCATGTAAGCGATTTTTATGACACTCAATGCCCTGGGCAAGGGCCCATAAGCTCTTTGTGTTAAGCGGCAGCGATTACTTAACATGAAATTAAGGGCATGATCGATGGCTACTTCTATTTCATAATAAGACGTCGTAGATGTAATAGAGAACCGTTTGTCATTCTGATACAGAACGCTAAATACTTTATTATATTTATTATATTACATTTTAATGTTAAAAATTTCCAAAGAGTGCCGAGAGGTTTTTCCGCCTGTATTTTTCTCCCGGTCAACCTTAGTGAATAGGGCGATCAAAGCCGATGTACTAATTTTACATTGTACCCTTGACATTCATTTATTGTATGTTAGCACATTACAATAAAATAAAATATTTGAATTTCAATTAAATAAAGTATTTTTTAATCCGCACACTCTGTCACTTTTCGTTTGAATTAAGCACACAGTCACGCAACAACACTAGTATGTACGTATTCATTCATTTCCACGGGTTCGTTCATTCATTCCGAGTTGTCAATACGTTTGAGTCCGTCTAGACTCGTAATACTGTAGTAACATGCATTTTTGTTCATGTTTCTGAATGGGCAGTGTACTTTAGTCCACTGTGACCTTAGGCCATTCATGTGGGTTCGTTCGGGTTCCAAGTAGGGCGCGAACGGTGCGTGGCCTTGGCCGACTTGCAAACCTCTGCTCCCCTACGCTTTTCCTTGTATTTTCTCTCAGGTTAGACAACTCCACACAATTATATTTTCGTCCAATAATATTTGAGAACGCCCCTTGGAAGATAAAGGGTTCACGGTAATACTATAAATTCTATAGAATGTTAACACTTTTACTTACTTTACATGAAAATATATTGTAGGTGGGAGAACTGTTCGACCGGGGAGGTACCATCGTCGCCCTCATAATCCGTCGTAAAGCGTTACTTGTATTGCTGGAGAGGTGCGGTTGCCGGCTACACTTTAAAACCAAGCGACCATCTTAGTCATCAGGAATATAAGATCTACCTTCGAGCGCAGATAGCATTTCGGGCGTGTTTGTACGTGGATGTCTATGGGCTGTGACTACTTAACATCAGCTGGTTAGCATGCTCGTTTGCTACTCTTCTCACATAAAAAAGTTAAAATACACCATTATATAACTGTAGTTACATTATATTGCAATTCAGACTTGGTTCGTGTATTAATCTAAACATAATATGAATTACATATCGCTATGTTTTCAATTTGACATACGAGTAATAGTTTTCTTGAATTATGGATAACAAAATACGCGAATGCTAAGTAATTATTCTGAAACAACATAATAATGATATAAATAATATTTACAATTATAAGAAAGTTAATGATGCTCTGTTTTGGGACGAAACACGTGTTGGTACTAATATGTGTAATGGTATAATATATTTTAAATCACAGCACGTTTTCCTATCCACATAGTGCATGGTTTGAAATATATACCATTATACTTTGTGGTGGCGGATTGTTGCAAAGTAGTTTTAACAACAACTTAATAGGATTTCCGTAAAGTAACGCCTGATACTATTAACTAAATTAAAACAATTTTTTGATACACGAATGCAAGTAAACAAAATTTGTAATTTAATCTTAAAATAACGTTTAAAACACTATTGTACACAGGATTGTATACAGTAGATTTTTATTAGTTTAAAACCCTGTTTAATCGAATGCGCGTACGTATAAAGTAGCGTAAATGATTGCCATAAAAATAGGAAAAGGCCGAAGGGGCCATTGGAAAATGGTACATTTTGCGCCTAAATTGTTGGGTTTTGTATTTTTATGTTGGAAGAAACAATCGAGCGTGCAAATGATACAACGGTAAATGCTGCAGTCAATGGACATCTAGATTCAATGTCAAACAGAATTAAAGTTATCTCTAAAGTATTATATAGATGCATTGATTAAATTTTAATAAAATATGAATATGATAACATTTTTATTTCATTATCAGGTCCAATACCATAAACATGTATATACA
>DWON01009699.1:0-11231 GCA_018251015.1 Phocides pigmalion okeechobee | reverse complement strand
CACAATACATGAAAAACATGTTGCTTTACGGCGGGTTATGAGGGTGGCGGTGGTACCGCTCCGGACGAGCTCTAACGGCTCTACCACCTTTCAGATAAATCTTGCTAAAACAAAATTTCCCTTTAGAAGTTCACTTCTGAATATTGTTTACCGTCCGCGAACAATTTCCGAAGTAAAATCACATTTTTACTTCTTCAATACATATAGAAAAACAGTACATTAGTTTCGGGTGAGATTAAATATTCAATTTTATTTGCGTATCTACTAATAAATTATAAGAAAATTATTCAAAATATAAATAAACGCTACTATTTACGTAAGCATATTTTTACCAACTTCTTTAAGTAGAAATGTGGTAGACCTATTTAATTGTTTTCGATTACAACATACAGTCGTGCGATTTGGGACTCTATTTTTAACCTTCGATGAATTTGGATCAATAAATTTACGGTAGCGTCTGACTTTAGTGATTAGCAAAAAACCCATTTGTAGGCACAATTAGTATCATGGCATTAGCGATATGGGTGAGTCTCAATACAATGGAAATATGTATGTATTTACGTACGTAGAAATCATAAATGTATATTTACATGTAAGTCGCGTAAAATTAATAAAAAATAACGTTTTATTTATCGCTTAATTTACCCTACCTTTCTATTAAAAAAGATACTTCATTTTTATATTCTATCCCGCCATTTTCATTTCAATATCCGTGGGCAAAGAATATGTTCAAAGCCCGCGTCAATTTTTCTTTCGAACAATTCGAACTACGAGCGAATTAGCTATACAGTTTTCTTTGCCGCCAGTCAAGTTGCGAGCCTTGGACAGTGCAGGAAACACCTTCTTGGTAATCGCGCGCGCTTTGGATTTTCCAACGCGAACTGGCCGGAAATTTTGTAAACAAAAAATGTTTTTTAATACTAATAAGGTTTTCAGCAGTAAAAGTTTTTATTTGAATTAAAATGGAAGTGGAAGTAATCGCTGATGTGGTAAGTGTGATTTCAACGTATCAAAGAAATGAGTCATTTTGGACAGTTTTTATTATCGTTTTTACGCATGTAAGTATCTAGATTAATTATTTAAATTATCCAGTTGAAATATTGGTTTTAACTATTCAAGTTCCTTAATACTTAATATGATATTATATTTATAAGTAAGAAAGTTTTAAACTTAAACAAGAAATAAATGTTAAAGTTTATAGTTTAATTTGTTTTGTATTGTATATAATGTAAAACATTAGTTTTATATTTTATGGTTGTCGAAAGTGTAGGTTATTGCTAGTCGCGACTTTGTCTGCGTAATAAAAAAAAAGGAAATTCGACTTATTGCTAAACAAAATATATACAGCTTTTAAGTTAATCAATGTAATTACGAAACTATTTACCTACCAAGTTTTATTCAAAATTGTTTTTTGAGCAAAAACGGAGCAAGCACCGAAACATTTAAACTAGCGTAACAATTAAATAAAATGATTTTATGTAGAGTTGTCGTCGTAGTTCCTTCGAGAGGTCCTTTTCCTCTTGACAGCAGAAGATCTGTGATCGATAATGATGTGAAAAATGTGACTGACAATTGTAAGGGGGCTCTTACGCAAAAATTATTTTGTTCATTTAATTTCGTACACATTTGACAATTTTTTTTTGTTTCAAAATAATAAGAAACCATGCAAGCTACTTGATGCTAAGCGGTCGCTGTAGCCCATGGATATCCACGTCCTTACTTGAATTAAAAATGATCGCCCAGCTTGTAAGTGTAACCTGAAACCGCACTTTTACAAATTAAATACAAGAATTGCTTAACGAATTGAGATCGGCAACAGTACCATCCCAGTACAAACAAATATAAACAAACAAAACAAAACAAACGAATACAAGAATTGCTTTGCGGCGGTGGTACCTCCCCGAGTAAACCTTGTTCTTGTGCCAGACGGATAATTTTATGCGCTACAGTATCTTTAATGTTACCGTGTATTTTGGATCCCAGTATGTTTCCTCGGTGTCACTGGAAGTCGCTCCTGGTTTTTGTGACAGGGTGGTGCTATTGGCATTGGTATCTCAAAATTTAATTACCTGATATTTAGATTACTTATCTATTTCTAACTATTGTAATATAGTCCTAAAACTTTCTTGAGGTTTATACACTTATAGATCACACTAGCGTTATATGTGTCGTGGGTACAATATTACCCAGACCCAGACCTAGAATTAAAACCTAAGTTCACTATTTAGATGGCTGCCAAACCCGGAATCGAACATAGGAACTCTGCGTGTCCGACCTTCTTTAATTCGAGATTCGTAATTTACTGTCTACTAATTATTGTTTAATCTATGGTATTAAATCGTTTTTAATTAAGCTTATTTGTCCCCTACTGCGCTCTATGACTCTCTGGCACGCGATTTTGGCACTAATACAAACAGACTTACGGCACTAGGCTCTTGGATATAATTATGATTATCTGTACTCTTTCTTTTGTGTCTGATAGGCCCATGTAGTATTTATCTATCTATTGTATCTGTTGCTTGGTTGTACATATTTTAAAAAATCGATGAAGGAATAGAGGATTTTTATTTTCATGAAAAAAAATATCTGATAATGTCTACTTATCAGGTATACTCAAAAGGTTTCTTTTGAGATCCTTAATTCGCTTTGGTGGTTCGTATGTAATATGTGGTATTGAAGATATTGTATATAGTCTACCATTGAGAACTTGGCCACTGTTGTAATCTATAGCCTAACTTCATTATTAGAAGAGATTTGCACTATAAATTGCACTATACATTAAAAACTTTTTTTTATTTTCACATGACAGATTTAAAATGAAGAAGATTTTTTTCTGCCGACATTTTCTTCCGGGTAACCTTAGCGAACAGGGCACTGAAAACCGATGAACTGATTTTACATTGTAATTTTGACTTTCATTCATTGTGTGTCGATTAAATAGATTATTTTGAATTAAGTCAACAGGTGTTTACGAAATAGGTAGTGTAAACAAATTCACATATTTTGAAATATATTGACGTTGACAAATTAAGAGTGGGTAATTACTTAATAAGTGTTCGTATTTGGCTTCTTACCTACGAACTGCGTCCCACGCCCATCCTTACAAATAATTAATTACTCAACGAATAACACGCCGACGACGTGGAAAAATGGCGAGCTATCGTATGTTTTCATCTAGTACTTTCATAAAGTTCTATTAACGAATATATTATAAATAAATAAAAGATTTAATTACATAAGTTATGCCTGTATCCAAGCCTTTTTTCACTTCCTTTTCTGGGGCACGCTAATTCTCGAAACGAAAAGCTGGACGTCCTACACTTATCTGCTACTCATACTCGGCGGTTTCTAACAGCTCTCGCGGGGGAGGAGATTGGTAGGGATTATTTGGGCCTCGAGGATTCCTTCTTTACCCGGACTCCATTTTAAGGCGTCTAGATATCCCCTGAACAAGTCGCGCGGCTCTACATCGCTCATTTCACGTAACACTGCTATATTAATTAAAAAATAACGATGTAACGGGAAAACATCGATGGCCGGCACTGCCCTCAAATAATTCTAGAAAGTTGTAAGTATTTTTTTTATGGCAATTCTTCGATATTTTCTAAATCTTCTATGGGGGCAATGGGTGCCCCTGTGTGCCCCCACAAGAAATATCCTGCCTGTAACATAACATAAGTATAACTGATAGTCTAGTTAAGATTCTGGCCTCCCGTACGAGTGGTCCAGGATATGTACCCTTAATACGGATCTCTCATTTATCGAAATTATGTACGTATAAATAATAAATTGCCACATTATGTGAAAAAAAACATAGTGAGGAAATCCGCATGCCTGAAAGTTTTCCATAAAGTTCACAAAGGTGTGAGAAGTCTACCAATCCGCGTCTGGCAGGCTTGGTGGATAACCTAATCTTTCTAATTCTGGGGAAGGACTCGTATCTAGCAGTGGGCCAGTAATCGGTTATAATGATACATAATATATATAAACATTATGAGTAGGTGCAGGTTTCAAATCCCTGTTTATTGATCGGTAGATGGATTTGTAATTTAAGAAAGCGGAAATTGCGTTTACAGTCATTTAATGTAGAAAGGTGCTTGGTTAGACAGTGCGGCACTTAAGCTTCCTTAAATCTTGTACTGTAATGGAAAACAACTGCAAGTACATAGTAAATTAACTTTTCAATCGAACTTATCGATAGTCAGTGAATTAATTTATCGAATTTATTATTTTCTTTGAATGTAGCTTTTTCTTTGTTTTTTTATGTAAGAAGAGTAGCAAACAAGCATGTAGACCACCTGATGTTAAACAGTCGCAGCCCATAGACATCCACGTACAACTACAAATACGACTGAAATCATATCTGAGCTCTTAGTTCTCAGGAGTAAATGGGAAAATAATAGTTCGACCGGGGAGGTACCACCTCCGTCCTCATTATCCACCGTAAAGCATTACTTGTGTTTCGGTTGGAGAGGTGCGGTTGCCGGCTACAATTTGAAGCGAGGTGACCATCTTAGTCCTTAGGAGTAGCGACGCATCTATGTTCAAGCTCAAATAAGATTTCAGTCATGGATGTGTGTGAGCTGCGACTACTTAAAATCAGGTGATTTGCAAGTTCATTTGCTACTCTTCTCACATAAAAATATACCAAGTTTTCGGACTTATTTTTCTCAAATTGTTGTTCGTGTTCAATTACCTACCAATCAAGATATCGGCTCTTAACAGAGTATGCAGGTACCTCGATGTTCACAAGGACAAACCGCCATTAACCTCTGTTGTACTGTGATTTGAATACCAAAACAACTACGCTGAGTGCTTTCCTTTTGAGGTCTGTTAACTATTTATTATGCATGACTGAGTAATAAATTGATCGAAATGAAATCTACGACTTATTTTCCTTATTTCTCCTTATTAAAAACCATAGACATTTTTTTTTCTACGTGGCTTTATGTTTATGAGCAAATTGGTGGGACACTACTTATAGGTGAAAACATACCAAATTATCAATGAAAAATTGTACCTGTTATATTTATTTTTTCTCAGATGTTACCCTAATTTCAAATATTTCAACCATCTTGGTAATTCAGATCAATTGAATATTTTGGTAGTTATTTTATCATTTTATTGTAAATCTGTATTTTTGTATGTTTCTATACATATTTCGTGTCTTTTAATTATCTTCTTTTTTAGTTTACTTGTGTCTTCAAATATGTGTATTAATATGATTGACCTCGTTTTTGATTTTATAATATTTTCAAGAAAACAATATTTTTTACTCAACTTATTAAATGTTTCATTAAATTCAAATACATAAAAACATAAATAAGTAAACCTGTAGGTTATTCCTATGCATTTTTACATTTCTTTTTATTATTGAATAATCTGTTCTATTCTTAATCCCAATATTTTCGACTGTTATGAAGACCAATTATGCTATTGGGTATATCCTAATACCACATAGACGACGACTAGCGACCAGATTTACGGCCTTTTTATAGGACTCGTAAATTTATAAACGATGCCCGCTCCTTATGTTTCCCTATCGTATTCTGAATTATAACTGTGACCTAAAATTATATTATAAAGGCATCCACGTCGATAATAATATACCTAGTTAGGTATATTTCAATTATCAACTTTCTATAGGTGATTTATTAAAATAAAATGGCTGTAGGTACATACTCGTACATAATACAAAATGGCCGTTTCAAATTATGATATGAATTATGATGAATCTCATGAATTCAAGATTTAACGCAAATTTCTATAAACATAATTTATTTATAAATAATCTTTACATAGTATAAAACAAATTCGCTTCCCGCTATCTTTACGCTTGGATCTGCGCAACGGATTCTAAGCGGTTCTTATCAACAGACGGATTAAAAAAAAAGTTTACATATATTATACAGGCACATTACAGCAAAGAAAAGACGAAAATTTCAAAATCGCTAGTAGTTTATAAATTTCAAAATGCCTAAAGCGGTTATTATTAAATTTAAATCCGATGCAATTGGTAACAAGTAGTCAGTACATTTCTACTCAGTTTTATTACAATATAGTAACGTTATAATACTGTGTCTCCTACAGCACACTGTCCATCCGTCGGGGGTGAAGACTGTTACCAACCCATCGAATACAAAGGGGACTTACGGGTCCTGGTGTACACCGGAATCGACGCCTGCGCACGTTGGGTGAAATATCATTACTTTTTTTTAATATTGTTATAATTACTTCACTTACGACTTTATTTTGGTATTATTATATTAAATTGTGCATAAAGATGTATTCATTTTTATTAATATGTACATAAGAAATCTAATTTCAAAGTAGAGAAAAAAAACATTACACACGTCATGGTTTTATGAAGTATAACATTTTTTTATCACGAATTTTTTTGTGCAGGCTGGGAAAAACTAATTCGAATATCGAATCGAAAATCAAAATCAAAGATGATACAGAATCGCGAGATAAGGGGTATGGACAACAATATACATTCATATAATGATTTATTAATATAATCATGGAGAGAAATATATACATACCTCTCGTGTACGTGTTTAAAATATATCTTTGTTTTAGGACAATAATTGCCTATCAAAAGGTCCAGCTCTTCTCGTATAGTCCTCCACCTTCGCACAAATGTTTAAATGATGAAGCGGAATTGACAACGGAACTAAAAGATTTGAAGAGTCCTAAATCAAGGGAGAATTCTATGAAGAAGTATGTATTTAGAAAAAAATGACATCTATTTTAAGTTAAATTCATAATTGGCCATAACCGCATTCGACGTATCTTCGAAAATAGAAGAATTAAGTTATTTAAATAAGTATATAGACTCGTTTTATAACTCAATTATCAATTGTAATCAGTTTTGTACAAAATATTATAAAATGTGTGTCCATCATGGCCACGTTCTAACATACATATAAAATCATATATTATTTGTACTATTTATTAAATTTGAATGATTTATTTTCATAATTGATTTATGATAAGTTTTGTAAGTTTCGTACACATGACAAAACATAACTTCAAGCACAAGCTTCGCAAATTTTGTTTTAGATCCCCAAATCCAGCAGAAAAGGAATCGCCAGCAATAGAAACTCCACAAAGTCCTGTTCCATCTTCTCCTGCGAGGGACAAAAAATGCAAGGGATTAAGGCTGATGACTTTCTGCGACCCCTTCCTTCCTATCGATCCACAGGGTACGTCACAATTTCTTAAATTCTAATAATATAACCCAGCTCAAACTCCAGCTTATACTCAAACATTAATTATTGTTGAACAAAGGATGGCGGGAGAACTATGGTTCGACCGGGGTGTACCATCGCCGCCGTCATAATCCACCGTAAAGCATTACTTGTGTTTCGTTTGGAGAGGTGCGGTTGCCGGTTACACTTTAAAGCGAGCCGACCATCTTAGACCTCAGGAGTAACAACGTATCTACGTTCGAGCTCAGATAGAATTTCAGTCGTATTTGTGGTTGTATGTGGATGTCTATGGGCTGCTACTACATAACATCAGGTGGTTTCTATACTAGTTTACTACTCTTCTCACATAAAAAAATTAAAGAATGGTACATAACTTACAGTTAACGTATAAAATTACAAAGAGAAAACAAACCTAAGGTTGTTCTAGGAGTAGTGTACTGTCCTCCTTCCATTGACTTTTCTGACACTTTAGAGTCAGTTTTTGAGACCTTGGGGTCTGAGTACACACACTGCTTAATAATGGGAGACTTCAACACAGATATGTTAAAATGCACTCCTCGTTCTTTAAAACTTAGATCCATAATTGAGTCTGTTAACTTCTCACTTCTTGGTTTATCAGCCACACATCATAACATTACCACTGATGACTCTTGGATAGACCTTATCCTTACTGCCTCCCCTGAGTGCATTGAGACTTATGGTCAACTTTCCGCTCCCGGCTTTTCTCGACATGACCTTGTCTATGCCTCTTACAAAATAAAGTCTCCCAAACATACTCCCGTTTTATTAAAATTGCGAAATTTCGCCAAGATTGATGTTGGCAACCTTAAAGAGGACGCTTCCTCGATCAAATTTGCACCTTTGTTGCATGCCTCCACCGTAGATTACAAAGTCGACTTTTTAAACAAGAGCATTATTTCGCTTTACGATACTCACGCTCCCTTACATAAAGTGAAAGTTAGGCGTCCTCCTGCTCCCTGGTTTAATAGTGACAATCGCGTGGCTATGGCCAAACGGGACCGCGCCTTTCGAAAGTATAAGAAGGAGCGCAGCGAAGCCAACTGGGCGGCATTTAAAACTGTGCGTAATCGTTGCAATCAGATGGTACGAATAGCTAAACGCCGATACATCCATTCTAATATCTCCGTGTCATCAGCCGCTGATATGTGGTAATTTCTTAGATCTCTTGGTGTGGGCAAACCGTCTTCACTGGATTGTTGTTCTTCTCTTTCCTTAGATGACTTGAATCGTCACTTTATCTCTACGTCCTCCCTGAACAATACAATCCGATCTCACACTATAGCCTCCATTACTTCGATGCAATCTTCTTATGCTCCTGCCTTCGAGTTTTCTTCCGTTAACCAGGAAGAGGTCAAAAAGGTTGTCCTTAGTATCCAATCCAATGCGGTAGGATGTGATGAGGTGAGTAGGATTATGATTACCAATGTTATCGATAGCCTTCTTCCAGCTATCACCCACATAATTAATTTTTCTCTGACATCCGGACAGTATCCCGCACTCTGGAAGAAAGCATTCGTACGTCCTCTCCCAAAAGTATCCAATCCTGTGATTCCTAATCATTACCGCCCCATATCTATTCTTCCGTTCCTTTCTAAAATTCTGGAAGCCTGTGTACACAAGCAACTCTCTACTCACGTATCAAAATATAACCTACTGAGTGCATATCAGTCTGGGTTCCGCTCCGGTCACAGCACCACCACCGCATTAGTTAGAGTGTGTGATGACATCAGAAAGGGGATGGATGAGAGAAGACTCACAGTGATGGTGCTTGTTGACTTTTCTAACGCTTTTAACAAAGTTGACCACGATATTCTCCTTGCAATCTTAAGTCACTCACTATTCGCGCCGTCTGCATTGGCTTGGTTCTTATTTGACATACTTATTTAACACGTGAACACATCACCAGATGACACGTGTAGTAAATAAATGTGTATCATTATACACTCATCCCTAGTAATATTCGGTGTAATTTTTGCGTGTTGGCGCCAACACGGCTGGCGAGGCACGCCAACTTCAAAATAACATAAATATTAATAAGGAACCACACGAATATCAACTTTATGCTATTTGCGTAAAGTTTAATTTAATTTAACGATAGTTGGGATTCGGTCGGGTTATTAAATTCACTACCTTTATTTGAGTTCTCACAATTTCTTCATTTATACTTCAATGTAAAATCAACCTAGAACTATTGGGATTGAGTGAAATACACAATGCAGATAAAATCCACATAAGCCATTTGGGAATTGATAACATTACACGAACTTACTAATTACACTGCAATGCGATTTCAACTTTACTCCAATGTAATAGGGTTCAAAAAATAATCAATGGTAACAAATATATCCTACGAAAACAATGTACGACATTGTAAAAGCAACTTTATGTGTATGAAAATGAGGTTGGAATTAGGTTGTGGTTAGTTTAAAGGGTATCACGCAAGCGCGCCGTCCAACGCCGCTCAGCTTCAGTTGGGAGTCAGTCAGTGCAGTCCGCGACTTCACCCGAGCGCCGCCGAACATTCTCGAGCGCCCGCAACCACCTGTTTCGCGCTACGACTAAATAGTACGCAGGTTACGTTTCTAACTTAAAATTATAACTAAAACGATGACGTTGCACACGAATCAAGATTGTATTTAGTTTAGTTGTTACTACGATGTACAGTTGCTTGTTTTCGGGGATTTAATTGTGTCTATGAGGCGACCATTTTAGGTTTTTTTAACGTTAGTGATGTGGAGTTAGAATGTGTAGCTAATGTTAGAGCGCTTTATTTGTATCGATTCTGTGTGCGGTCTATTTATACTTAATTATTGTGCCACAACAATTTATGTGCCAACTTCATGTCACCCACTGGCTTCTACGATAATATTTGATTTTTTGAATTTTTTTTAGAAAATAGCACAAAGTTTCTATAATTTACACGTCTTTGTCTGTCTGTTTGTCGGTATGTCTCGACCATGTTATACAAATAATGTTCAAGGTACAACAGTTTGACCGGGGAGGTACCACGCCCGCCCTTATACTCCTCTGTGAAGCATTACTTGTGTTTCGGATGGAGAACTGCGGTTGTAACAACCGAATCTTAGTCTTCATTCGCAATATATATTCGTATCTATACCCGACTTGAGGCACATGCAAGTTCTGTTTGCGGTTGCACGTGGATGGTCACCGTGTCTCCACAACGAAACACCTTACGAGCCGGTGGTACTTTATCAAAAACATCATTAAGATATTTTTATTCGAAGTAGATTTTTTACAAAACTCTTTGAACGTCAATAAACTAGACTCGTGAGGTGTTTCGTTTTGGAGAAAAAAGTGTATTTACCTGGTATATATATGTATTATGTTGATGTAAAAAATATATGTTCATTTTGTTAACCAAACCCAATATCTTTGTTTATTTTTATCAATTTTTAATGGTTTTCCTTAATTATAAAATGTTTCCTAAACTGATTTATTTTTATTTATCTTCCTCGCGTAACAAAAATTAATAATAGTTAAAAAAAAAACTAAAAAACACGCTTTTATAAAAAATCCAACTAAAAAGTATAAATAAGAAAAAAAAATGGTGCACCATAAAAAAGCGTAGGTGCGTGGTATCAATAGATCACTGACACAGCACCCCACGCTTTTTTACATTGCAATATATTTTTCTCTTGTTTATACTTTTTTAGTTGGATTTTTTATTAAAGGGGTGTTTTTTTGTTTCAACTATTATTTATTTTTCTTTTTCTTCATATTATTATATTGTCATCAGTCCTTGACACGTGTGCAAAGTTTCAAATTAATCAGACTTCTGGAAATTGATGAAAATTATGCTCAAAGATTTTTTTACTATGAAAGAGTAAGAAACGGGCATGCAGGCCACCTGATGTTAAGTGGTCACTGCAGCCCACGGACGACCACGTCCAATCACAAATAGAACAGAAGTTCTATTTAAGGAAGGACGCGGATGCGTTCCTACTCTTGAGGACTAAGATGGTCGCCTCCAATAAT
>DWON01009698.1:0-11232 GCA_018251015.1 Phocides pigmalion okeechobee | reverse complement strand
GTGTGTTTGTGTGTGTGTGTGTGTGTGTGTGTGTGTGTGTGTGTGTGTGTGTGTGTGTGTGTGTGTGTGTGTGTGTGACTTTTAATTCTATTGAATACCACAATACGTGAATCCTTGAACACTATAAAATAGAAATGCCAAATATAATGATCATTTGAACTTAAGGTGCAATAAAATACGTACAATAAAATAAAAATAGACAGAATATGCCAATATCTAACTGCACCTTTACGACTGGCGCCAAAATGCTTGTATTAGATGATGCTTTTGATAACTAAAGCCTTAATGGTTTTGCTATATCCTAAAACTACAACTTAAATTATGTGTGTGTGTGTAATGTGAGTCTACAGGTAAGAGACTTCTTTTACACATCTTCTCTTGCAACGACATAAATATATTGATTGAAACAGCGACAAAAGCGTAATTTGAACGAATAATATTTTTTATTTTGTTTCGTAAAGCTTTTTTAGCTTTCTAAGCGTAAACAAGGCTACACTTAGAAGCGAGGCGATCATCTTAATCTTCAGGAGCATCAATGCATCTATGTACAACCCCGGATAGGATATCCAGGCTGCAGTGACTACTTAGCTCTTCTTACATAACAAAATAAACAATTTAATTCGATTTCTTGCGCTCTTCCAAGGTATTTTAATGGGGTAAGTAAAATAAGTTATGTGAGTTGCACAACTATGCTCTTTTTACACTATACTGTTTTACACGGATTTAGCAGATAAGATAGGAGCAATTTACATGAGTTGTTACCGCCATGCTTCCTTCCGCATGTCACGGCTCAATTAATTTTATACGGAAACGGATATATGAGCAAAGCGCAAATGGATTCATCACGTGTATAATTTGCTGTGGTACTGTATGTAAGTATAGTATAATCATTAGTAGGTTATACGTTATTTGGGTAGCGACGCCTTTTCGTTTAAGAGAATTAATCTATGCGCGAAATTTGAATTTCTGAATAATGAGTGATATGAACAGGGATAGAGCTGTCATAGGGGTACCGATCTCCTATGAGTGATGTTTAAGTTAAAATCCAAATTATTCCTAAAAAATACCTGAGCTAACTTTTTTCTCAAGGACAGGCAGAACTGCTTTAAGTAGAACTGCTGATGTTCATTGACGACATGTAAAGTAAATCTGAAACCGCACTACTCCAACAAAAAAATCCTTTACGGCGGGTTAGGACGGGAGCGATGGTATCTCCCCGATCTAAGTATACCTGGTTGACATATTTGAAATTTACTTGAATTTGAACTCGCAGCCTATTTCCTATACCATGGCATAGGCTCATTAATTCTAAACAGGCGACGGAAGGGCATCGGGTCGCGTCATTATATGCATTATGCAACGGGCCCGCATGCGCCATGCATGCAAAGGACATATAATGACTGATCAGCTAAAACAATACGGTGATGTAATATAAGAAGTAGCCCAGAACCTCGGTTTGATAGAATTACCTTCAATTGCATACGAATTTCGTTTACATTCTACGAAATAATTCGCAAATGAATTATACCGTACGAAGAGTATTGAGTAAATGTAGAAAAAACTAAGTTTTGCACTTGACTGCGTTCTTTAAGTGCTAATAAATATCAAAATATCACTAGTTTAGACAACCGCATACCAAACGTTAGAATTGTGTATTAATTACAGTTATTTAGTTTTTTTTAAGTCATTCTTTAAATCAAAATAATTGACACAACATTAATACAAATTTTAATTATATATTTCACAGCATAATTTATAAGATATTCATGAAATAAGATTAATAGACTTTTAAAAGTATTTTCCTTTACAATTTCCATGTTTGTGTGGTATACGGAATAAACACTTTATTTTTGTGGATGCCATGGACACATACAGAAGAAAAGTATGAAAAGAAGAAAAGTAACAAAGACCCAGACCCAGAGGAGAAATCATAATTTAGAATCCGCCGTAAAGCATAACTTGTATTTCGGTTGGAGAGGTGCGGTTGCCGGCTACACTTTGAAGCGAGGCGACCATCTTAGTCCTCAGGAATAGCAACCTGTCTTCATTTGAGCTCAGATAGGATTTCAGTCGTGTTTGTGGCTGTACATGAATATGTATGGTCTGCGACTACTTAACATCAGGTGGTTTGCATGATCGTTTGCTACTCTTCTCATTTGGACTAGAATTGAACATGGAACATTTTGTGTTTCTCACCACCACTGTGCATTATAAGTTACCATAACTCACATTCTCGCCCAATAGGTTGGGCACCTTTTGAAGTTTCCCTCCTGTTACAATTATGGTACGCCTGGCAAACTTCCATCGATATTAGCTAACACGATAAATTAACGTAGGTACAACATAGAGTAAAAATCTAAATAAATTTAATCATCATGTTACACGTTATTTTCTGTAGTATGACTATACTACAGAAAATTACGTTTACATTCCGTGCGTTCATTGCAATTTTGCAGGTTTCTTCCGGTTAAGCGGATCTGATAGTTAATATAGATACTTTAATAAAGTGCCTGACGAATTCCGAAATTTGATTATAAACTAATTTAAAGAACTATTAAAAATAAACTCTGCTATAATGCTTCCTACAAGATGAAACAATTTGGAACGGAACAGAATTAATAAGATGTTAAAGTGAATAAATTAGATGTTAAAGTGTAGCCTACTAAGCATCCGCGATAGATTGTAACACAACATTGCAATAAACCTAAACATTTAACAATTATATAATAAATGAAATTGCATTAAAAAAATGGTGATCATAATAAAAAAACAAAACCCATTCAATAGAAGATGAAAAAAATAGTAACTGACAATTTGTAAACGCCGTAGGCCCATTTTTTATGGAGTGAAATAGTATTCAACTATACGAAATCAGAAACGTCACAGAACCTTTTGGTAGTACGTGTGTAGTGGAACCATCACACCTAATACTGCGACAGCAGTATTAAGCGTTGCCTAGTTCTACTTTGCTAGATGTACTGAAAAAAATACACTGACGAGTTACAACTCAGTAACTCATGGTTAATAACGCGGAGTTGATTAAGAAGTCCATGGACGACAGTAAACATTTATCATCACGACTAACTGTTAACTTACTTTCTCATGGAAATAAAAATAGATCTGCAGTATAGTATATTTAGTTACAACTAAACTCTAGTTAAGTCTGTTCAAAAAAATCATACAATAGTGTAGAACAACACACGTTATTACAAACGTCAAATAAAAACAAAAATCAAAAACAAAATGCAACTAACAAACGATATTTTTAACAAGAGTGATGTCAATTGCAGTGCTTTTGAACGGTGTGATTGCTATTGCTTATAAATAAAATTCCCCTTTTAATACTCCTATACGTGGTATAGATCTATATAAATACTATAATTATATATTTTACACATATATAACATAATATCATTACGTATAATAAAGCATAATAACAGAAATACTAACTGTACTTGAAATATTTTAAAAAATGTAGTTACTAGATAATAAGTGCAAGACAATGTTTTCGAATTATTGTTAATGTTAATCATGAAAGAACTGATTTAATTTTGATGAAATTTAGTGCAGCGAATACTCTTAATCTGGGATTTTTTTTTCTTCTCGAATTACAGAAATAATAGTTTATTAACAACAGTAATAAATCACTGTTTCAATCACTAAATAATGTTGTATGTAATCATATAAAAATGTTTGTTGAAACAATTTATAATGAAGGAAAAAAATGTTATATTAGAAATAAAATAAAAAAACCTTAGGTTTTAGTGGTAAAATTATTATGCGTTTCTTATTTTACTTGTTATATTAATGTGTAAAGTATATAAATATAAGTTAAATAAATAAAGAGTAGAGAAAAGTGAACAGAACACCATGCCGTCTGCCGTCAGACCATACGAGTCTGTCTTTCTCAAGAGCGCGCCAATAAAACTATCTCATCGAAGAAATATATTCTTAAATCGAAGTTTCACCGGTCAGTGACATTCAAACTTGAGTTTGAATACGCAACGTTGGAAACACTTTTAAAACTGTTACTAACACTTTTAAAACTGATAGGTGGCCTGGCATGTTTCACTCCGCGAAAGCTATCGCACTAAATCACGCGTTGCTCACGGCTATAGATATGGGGTTTAAAACCTAAACACAATAACACCTCGGTTAGCATCGGTAAATCAATGGGTGTCTACATTCTCGGCGTTTACGTAACGTTTCCGTCGAAATAATCGTTATTATCTATTTAGTCCAGAACATTGTGTAGATTTTTTCAAAAGCCAATGATGGATTCCTTATTTAGCATAGTTATTATTTGCATTATATATACATATAGTTGACAACACTAAAAATAATATGTGGCACGTTTTTAAATGTTGAGTATTCGAGTGTGTAATATAATCGTAAGTATGCGATTATATTATTTGGCGTATAATACTCCTTACATTTCTTAAATCAAATGTAGATTTTTGAGTAAAATTACGCAAGACAGCAGATTTATACTCGATTTTTATTGATTTAGGGTCGTGCATTTTGGGTAAGTAAAATACAAGTTGCCTATTACACAAAATTTAACTCCGCCTTTGTTCAAAGTTACGCATAGCTTTCCTTAAGTTTCATCTCAGGAGATTTCGGTAAAGACATTAAAATTTAATTTGCTAACTCACGGAAGCCCCTTTCTTTTGTTAGTTTTAAACTCCAAATAGCGGAGAACAATATGCGATTCTACAATAAGTGATGACCCACAAAAACTGATGACAAAACGACAGCTACGTTTAAACTAAACTTACTTAAAAGGAGCATAGAACTATGTGGTAAGTCATCAGCGTATTGCGTGTGAAGACTTGATCACATTTATTGGTTTACAGTACAGTACAGTTTATAGGTGGTAGAGCCGTTAGCCCCCCCCGGGGGCGGCCCCCCCGCCCCCCTCATACCCCGCCGTAAAGTAACATGTTCTTCATGTATTGTGTTCGGTTGGGGAGGTGTGGTTGCCGGATACACATTATTGAAGGTGACCATTTCAGTCCTCAAGAGCAGGAACGCATCCGCATCCATCCTTAAATAGAACTTCTGTTCTATTTGAGATTGGACGTGGTTGACCATGGGCTGCAGTGACCAATTAACATCACGTGGCCTGCATGCCCGTTTCTTATTTTTTCACAATAAAAAAACCCTAAATGATACCAAAACACTAAGTAGTCTTTAACCATGACGATGTGAATACACGACAAGATTTTCCAATCCTGGACGGTTTCTTCACGCACGAAGTCTCATGCAAAATGCAATTTACAATAAATTATGTAGATATTAATAAGCAGGAAGGTTAAGGGGTGAAAATAATGGTCGGGCCATCCATCGTCCGATAAATTGCGAGTGGAGACACACTGTATTGGGATTACGTGCTTCAATATCCGGAATAAGTCGGAGCCGTGACTCATAACGTGATAACCCGGCCGACTAATCGCTCGACCGGTCAACGAAAAGATCGTCCGATAGATCAGTCGACGTAAATTAGTGCGTGAAAAACTTTTAGACACATTTCGTGAGGTTATGAACGTTTCCTCGTAAAATTTCAACAGTTACCGCGATGAGGAAATTGGGGTAATTTGCGAACCTAATGCGACCAAATAAAGTATTTGCGAAGAAAACATTGTGTAGCCCTTCCGTGGAGGTAAACATATTACATCGTGTGTTCAGACACGTCACTAAGTCATTTCGCATGAGCTTTATGCTTCTGTTTCGTCACTCGTTCGTTCGTAAACGAGTTTTATCCTCAGATTAGACGTCGTTTGTTATTACGGCTGCGTCGTTTAAACAACTCACGTCATTCTTGTTAGCTGCAGATATGAAATAGACTAATGTATTCCTATCGTATATGCAAATAACTTGTTACGATTCGTGAAATGTACACAAAATAGCTAAATGCTTATTCATTGTAATATTCGAATTGATTAACATATTTTAATTAGTTAATTATGTGCATATGTTTGAACTTTTCAAGCCAGATTAACTGTGACTAAACCTGCTTACATTTTCAAATTAATTCAGGAATATTATTAATAAATATTTTGATTTTAAATGTTCTCATTAATTACCTACACACTTACAACCAAATTAAACGTAATAACACGAAGTGTGAATTAATTTAAATCGAAATCATTTGTAAATGCGACCACTTACATTCATGTAGACTGTGTGCTTATTTGGTACTTCTGTTTCGTAAATAAAAAAATATTAAAGTTAAGGCAGATACACAAGAGGTGTCATAATTAGATTCTGAGAAGTATCTGTACACTCTTAGCAACTTTTAACAGCGTTTATGTTTTTTGCGTCTGATTTAAAATTAAATGAACAGTAATAATTATAAAATTAGGTGATCCATTGCAGATTTATTATAAATAATATATGAAGCAAAAGATTTATATTTTATTTTCAAATTTACAACTAAAACTTACTTGCAATTGCTGTCATTAAGAATTTTTGCATTATCGTTTTTGGTAAAAAAAAATCATAACGAGAGTCTCATTCAAGTGCAAGCAAAAGTGAATCTTTAAAATTGACTTCTGTCTTCGGTTTTAAATTTGCATAAGATTCCATTTTGACAAATATTTTTCTCTCTATAAAGACAGGTATTCCAGATTTTATTTTGCTTATATTCAATTCTATAAACACTACATCAAGAGCTATTATTTTATTGCAATATTAGTTACATGTATTACAATTATTTTGTGATTTTATATGAAAGAAGAAATCGTTAGAAAAATCACAAATAAACTAAATAAGCGGCCTATTTTTATGAAGTGTAACATAAATATACAAATCAATAGTAACCCTTATCAGAACCAACTAACCGCACAGCCCCCGATCAACGCGCCATACAAACAATTTTGAACGTTGAAGGATCAAATTAACATTCATTCCTTTGATTTCGGTCGATTAAACAGATTAACGCCAATCTCACTAACGCAGGTATTCGGCTAGTGCGACCGTATTGTAGGAAGCTCTTATCGTTGAATCAATAAATACTTTAAAGGTATTAGAACTATAGCTCGACCGGGGAGGTACCACCGCCGCACTCCTAATCCGCCTTAAACCATTACTTGTGTTTCGGTTGGAGAGATGCTGTTGTAAGCTACAGTTTGAAGCGAAGCGACCATCTTAGTCCTCAGGAGTAGCAACGCATCTACGTTCCAGCTCAGATAGGATCTCGGTCGTGTTTGGGGTTGTACGTGGATGTATACGGGCTGCGTCTACTTAACATCAGGTAGTTTGCATGCTCGTTTGCTACTCTTCTCAAATAAAATAACTATCAACTTTAATAAATTTATTTCTCACAACGTAATCTCTCTCTTAAGACACTTGTGTAACTTATTGCTAGTAACTAGTCTGGATAAATGTCCTTTGACTCACTGCTGCTTTAGATAATTGCCTCTCGTATGACTTACTTTCGTTAAATAAGTTTCATGAAGTGAGACTTAACTCACTTACTCTCATTAACTAGTCTGAATAGATGTCACTTATGTAACTTAAAGCAATTGACTAGTATGTATAAGTGTCACTATGACTAACTAGTCTGGATAAGTACCATTTATGGCCCTTAGTGTCTCTAACTAGTATGAATAAACTGTTACTTATGTCAATTACTGTCACGAACTAGTACGGATGAAGTGTTACCTGTGACCCTTATAATCATTAACTAGTATTAATAAAGTGTTACTTTTCTCACTTAATATCATTGACTAATATGGATAGAGTATTAATTTTCTCTTCTGCTGCAACTAGATCAGTCTCATTGGTTACATCTGCGACCCTTAACTTAGTCCTAAAACTGAAACAAGTAATTTGATAAACAAAAGCCAGCAACAGGAAGTAAAGCATACGCAAAGGATTTTAAACTGGATAAAACACATTTTTGGTAATCATATAACGTCAATATAATACGAGTATTTGGTATATTTTTTCAGTGTATAAAAAAGATAATAATGATGCCACTTACTTAGACATGGACAGCTAACAATCACAAAACTTTTACTTGTACTTGTAACATGTACTTATACAAAACATTTCGATTTATCTAACACTAATGTCACTGAAAGACAAGAAACTAAATCAAATAATCTCGTCGCTCAAAGTAAAAGCGATCAACGAAGTACAAGCGATCTTCGACTTTATGTTATCACATTTTTGGGTCGATTCGGCGAACATTGTGTCAATCGGGTCGAACTTAAACTGTCAGGCTCATTATCAAGTTGACTGTGTTGGGGACTTAGCAGAGATCGCAAACTGTGCGTCTTTGATCTTCACAACAGCTAATTAATTGGCAACGAAAGATTAATCGGGTATTGACAGCCCGATTTAAACATATTTGGAAGGCGTTACTATAATAATACGATTAATTTATACATTATGACATACATACTGGTAACATGAAATTATTGGTTTGTCACAGAGATGATTTTGGATTATGCAGGTAATGTATATTTTAGAGCGAATTTTTGTAGTCGCATTATTCTTAAGCGTTACGGTAAATAAGATTGTGTGTTTGTTTGTTATTTCTATTTCATAAAAAAATGTACATAACGCTGTGGCGCTACCATAACAAATACATATATATTGTTGAATGTAGAATTCAAAATTAAATAGTCCAGTCAAATGTGCTATATGGAATTGTTCGGGTGGCAACACTAGCGATATTACGGACAGGTGTTTGGGGCTCAGAGCGCTCGTAAAAACAACTATACATTAATTTTTTATAGTGCACTGCTGCAGAACTATTGTCACCGACACATGTTTGTTTTGGACCGCGCCGTAAATATACGTTAATATTTAGTTCCCTATCAAAAACACGGTTTGTTGAATTGCGAAACATTTTGCAGCGAACGCGCTGCGTTTTGTGTGTATACTATGATATCATATACGTCAGAAATTTATAAAATCATGTCGGTATTACACGGCAACATCATTTGACTACGTTCCAAATGTACACAATTACATTGATAAAATTTCTATTTGCCACATACATTTTCCGATTATCCTTTCAAATATGTAAACACCGAAATGGTAGATTAAAATCGATTTTTTACAACCTCTAAACTCGGTTATTAATCCATGCCGAAACGATTATGTCCGAATTAATTATGTTTATCGTTAACGCGTGACATTTAATAGGCAATTACTGTTCTAAAATGTAACCGTGTAATGTTCGCGCCGGTCCGTTAGGCCACGTTCTACTATTACCTAACCAAACAGTTTGGCGGGCCCCGATAAGTAAGTTGCCAGCATGCGCGAAATCCTTCCGCAATCAACTGTAGATGACCGCGAGGGTGCATATTGTTTGTAAATAATCGTACGTTTATATCTGTTCAAGTGATAACCCGCTAGGCGGCGATGTATATGCCTAGACGCCAGTTATAAATTGTATAGCAATGCGTTTTATGAAAAATGTTTCAAAAAGGCGGTTTTTTAAATTAAAATATAATTATTGGTGACTACACATAATAACACATATTCTATCAAGCGGTAAGAGACACAGGCTCTGCGTGTAGGTTAACAAGTTGGCGTAGATTAAATCAGTTCTTTTGGTGTTACAGAAAAAAACTTATTTACTACAAATGAACATATTTCACTATCGGAAAAACATTGGTTTTTATATTTAGAATTGGCAATTACCTGGTTTTAATTTACTTTCAAAATATAGATATATTACCAAAATATTTTAATAGCCTCTTTATTTAAATATCATGCTTACAATTAACGCAAATGTATCAACACCACATATTCAAACCACACATGTTGATATCAGTTTAATCTGCTGCCGAGTGTTTCAAAGAATTAAACATTATTATATAAGCACAGGAACATTACCTTCATTCTGGGAGAGACATGCATAAAATATTCATACAAACAAAGTTTTGTTTTTGAACATCCATACAAACAGGTGCCGCACTGTTCTTAAATATACGAGGGTTTGTATTTTGGATGTCCTACGTATTCGTGTGTTAGCACTGTGGTCCAGGTCACAAGGATTCGGTCCGTGTTGAACTTGTACTTACACGTGTGTTTAAACAGACGTTACTACCACTGTGTCTCGGCGTTCACCGACGATTTACCGAGCTGTTGAGACCCCTTATTACACGGACTTTACGGATAAGAAATAAGATTGTAAATTGAATGAATTTCATCTTTGAAGAAGAAACAATTGCACCTGGATTAATTAAAGCCTGATTGTCTGCAACTTACTGTTGATATTATCGTTGAACTATTGGCTTTAAGAAAGAAACCAAAAGTCAAGTTAAGAAACAAATGAGAAGTCAAGAGCTTGTGTCATGACATTTTACAGTATTACAGTGTTTTTGATTGGTAGTCCTAGGTCACCTGTATTAATTAATGTTTACGTATATATATAGTTTAACTAAATTAAATTTTGGTAAGTTTATGTTATTTCAAATGTAGATCAATTGATAGTTTGGCCATTTTAGGAAATATTCGAGCAAATCATTTAAAAAAACCTTCGACATTCATTTTCAAGACGGAAAGGTAACAACGTTGTTCAAAAAGTGTTCGTATAATTCTAAAATACAGCTAAGAAGTTCATACTTTTGAAATATAAAAGTACTGCCCATGAAAATCTATGAAAACTTATTTGGAAAAATCGTTAAAACCATCGTTCAGATAAGAAGCGTATCTGTCAAACAAAACAAAACATAATGAGGCCACATTCCTAAAAGGGTAATTTGTTCGATGATTTATAAATGTCACACCAGAATCCATTACGATGTGAACATAAAGTAAAAACCAATGTACCGATACTAACGGAAGCCATTGTTTCTATGAAAATGTGTTAGTAAAATCAATATATTGGATATTTTGGACTCACTTTATCACGGTTTTTTATCAACTCGTCAGTGACAAGCCAGAAGTACTGACGTGATAACACGCTACTGATTACCGATAACGACGTATCGATCTCTAAAAGAATCTGAATATCTAATATGTCTCAAATAAACATATCGATATATTATAAAAAAAGAAAAGGCGTGAAACAAGCATATGAATAATATTTTTAGAGGTGGGAGAACTATATTTCGTTGGGGAGGTATCACCGCCGCCCTCATAATCCGCTGCAAGGAAATACTTGGTTTCGGTTGGACAGGTGCGGTTCCGGCTATACTTTGAAGCGAGGCGACCATCTTAGTCCTCAGGAGTAGCAACGCATCTACGTTCGAGCTCAGATAGGATTTC
>DWON01009697.1:0-11232 GCA_018251015.1 Phocides pigmalion okeechobee | reverse complement strand
AATTGTGGTGGCGATCAAATTTCTGTAACAGAAACATGAGCTCTCTTGTTTGAGGCTATATTAAAAAAGGTGCAAAGAGAGAGAGCATAGAGCGATTGGAGGTTGCAAATGTCCATAGACAACGATGACTACTTTCCATAAGGTGTCCCGTCTGCCTTTTCGTTAGGCTAATCTGTAAAAAAATGGAATCCATACGGCAACAATTACTTAACATCAAGAGGCTTTCATGTTCGTATGATACTCTTCTTATAAAATATGATGCTTTACGTTACGATAATTAAACCCCAGTATTCCGCGGCTACATTCCATAAGGTGTCCCGTCTGTCTTTTCGTTAGGATAATCTATAAAAAATTGACATCCATGCGGCAAAGACTACTTAACATCAAGAGGTTTCCGTGTTCGTATCTCTTACTTGTCTCTTCTTACATAAAATATAATGGTTTACGAAAACTTAAGCCTTATTCCGCTCTGCTTGTGCAACATGGTATGGCCGCAGTGTCAGTCCATCTGCGACCGCAGTTGCCTAAATGGAATTGAAAATGTCACAGCGCACCGAAGCATGCTTTTATTCTTTCAGCGTTTCGTTCTGATTGAGTTCCAATGCCTTTGTGTTCGTTTGAAGAACGAATTGATTGTTCTTCTCACTTCTAGTGTGTTGAGATATTAGTTTTCAATACCAGAAAATGCCACAAATCTATCAGAAAAGAAGTTTGAATTGGTTACTAAAAACACTGTGAATTTATTATATGTATGTGTATGTGTTACATATAATAAAACCAACAATTAAATGATGAACACATATAGTCTGAAACAATTCCAGCTCCACTTGATCCATTAATTTAAGTTACTATTTGTAAATAACACTCTCAAAGTGTAAAAAGATGTGTATTTTTAAGTTTCGCTGACTCTTCACCAAAACAAAACACCTTACGAGTCGATGGTAGTTTAGTGGCATTCAAAAAAGAGTTCAGTGAAGGGTCTACTTTGAATAAAAATATTATGATCTTGATTTCTGATTTCAATACTGTCAAAATGCTTATCTAATGCCTATGATTACTTTACAATGTCCCGTCGTACTATCCTCTATTAGATTGATCATATCATTTGGAATAGATTAAATTAGTAATTATCTGACGATATGGTTTCAGCTCACAGGAAGTAATACGGTCTAATCTGGGTCTAGGTGTATTAAAAATTAATTATTACTTGCTTTTACCGTTAAAGAAATCATTGAGAAGATATCCAGATATAAATAAAAAAAAATCGCGATCGTCTTCAAGTGACGTTCCTGTTCTACATGAGTTAAACTCTATACTAGTTATTTACAGACGTCTATGGGCAGCAGAGACAACTTCCCATAGACAGAAGTGAATACTCATTTCTTACTCTTCAACGAAAACTCACACAGATAAAAAATAACGTACCTCCCCATTATCATTCTTCATTTTAACATAATCAATCCTGCATAAATTCATGATATGCCAACCGAATCTGACGAAAACAAGCGGACAAAACATTACAACAAAGGTGGCTTTCGTCCACATTTTTCGGAGGCAACACAGTAAACTGCGAACAAAGGTAAAGAAAACAATTAAAGCCGACATCGAGATCCCCATTAAGCACAGAACACGAGCGTATCTGAACTCGCAATGGCGGCACTTCGAACAGCGACCACTTGCAAAGTTAGACACGGAATACAACGCAACGTGATATCGATATTTTTGAAATATTCAGTGTTAACGCACTCTGATGGTACGTTCTGAGATTTGTTTAAAGTAATGTAAGCATTTTTAAATCCTACTAGTAATCCTCTTAAGGTGCCTGTGATGGTTGGCTTGGTACTGAATGAGCTGGAGAGAATATGTTTTTTTTTTCTTGTTGGAAATTAACAAACGAACGTACATGCCATCTGATGTTAAATTGTCTCTGCAGCCTATGAATATCTACGTCAAATCTCAAACAGGACTAAAGTATTACCTAATATCATGCATAGATTATTGCTATTAGGACTGAGATGGTCACCTCATTTGTAGTGCAGCCGGCAACATCTCGAACCAAAAAACAAGATCTTTACGGCGGATCAGAAGATCGGCAACGTACCACTGTACGTTACCAGTCTTCGTACATCGATATCGACTTTTGATTAATGTCCGTCACTAGACCAGGTACACCGCCGCGGGGTAACGAAGCTAATCTGTACTCAAGTGTCGACAATTTGAGGCGCAACAACAGAAAATAAGCAGCGCCTTGTGCTGCGCTTAATTCACAACAAACAGACAGATAATGATCCAGTTTATTGTGAACGAATTCATTTGTCAGCTTTGCGATGAAACCTGGGGAGTTTTAGCTATAAATATTTGCATTTCGTTTTCAAAGGGATTTACGGGATTATCTCTGATTGATTACTTAATAAGAGACCGACGTTGGTGACGAGCAGGCTGGTTCATATCTCGGTCAGAGATGCGGTTGATATTCAGCGCAGGAACGCGGGCTGCCTTTTTGGCACGATGCTGCATGAACACGAATTTTCTTTAAATTTTATCCGATAACCCGGAACAGGCAGACAAACAAAAACTGCAAAAAATGTTTTTTTTTTGTATATGTACCGTGTGTACATACAAATTTATTTTAAAAAAGCAGTTATTTTAATATTACAAAGAGACATTCCAATTTTATTTATTTGCATAGATTTGTCTATTAATCATGAAAATACTGTTAAATAAAAGAGCCTAAAAATCGTTCATAACTCACAAAAATAAATTTGATTATGACGACCGCAATCTTGCGCTTACAACTGAAGTCCAATTACAAAAAACAAAACACATTATATCAATGACAAAACAGAATGTAGGTGGAATCCAACGATACATGTGTTAATATCGCACTGGGAAGGAATTTTTGCTATAAATTAAAAGCTGAATACGAAAACGTGTTTTTCATACGACAGTTGGTTAAACTCGCGACTTTATATCGCGAAATGAAAAGCATAAATTATGAGGGTAGGGCCCGAGCCACCTCGCACTGTTCTACAGTTCTGTACATACACAATTCTATTTTCCAAAAACTTCAATAGTGAAAGCTAAGCTGTGTTAGTGTTAGCACTATTCAGATGTTTCGTTCTGAATTTAGTTTTAAGCCCCTTTTGTTTTTCGACAAAAAAATTCAAAAGTGTTCGGTAACATGGAAACGGCGCCGTTTTATATAAAATGTCTACAAAATAAATATAAACTTATTTACTTACAGATAAAAACATCCGTTTATCAACACTTAAGGAAATTGTTAAAAATATAAGAAAGAAAACAGAACAGGTAAAAGAATAAAAATACTACAATTAAACATTTTACAATACAATAGATTATAGGTATTTGTGTATGTATGAATATGTTTGTATGTATATGGGTATATAGGAACGTATTTAGTATATAATAGTAATACATTTGAATAAAGCACTTAGTTTCTTCGGAACCTAATCATGTCTTTTACGCCATCACCAAGGGTTGACTGTTTGAGAATGCATTAAGAAAACTATTGATATTATTAAGTTCGCTCTTCGTAATTCTTATTTTTTAGGTTTACAATAAAATATACATCAATAAATAAAAACACCCAAGCCTTTTGAAAAAAACCCTAGTGTTCAGTAACACGGAGGCTCTATCAGACACATTTTGTGGTAGCCAGTCCAGCTCCAGGGGCACAGTTTCATACTTGCGTCGGCGTGAAAACATACATAAAAGCCAAAATACTTCACTGCAATTTGATAATCGCTGTAGTTAAGATAAGGAGACACAAATTCTATGGAAACATCTCATCTAAATCCAAGTCTCGTCCAAAGAATAAATCAGCTAAAAACTATTGATATTATACCGTCATAAAAACACCGCACATTCCTTCTGCGGTCGTAACATTGTAAAATACTAAACAGGAAACAAACAAATTTTTCCACCTATTTGTCTCTCCTTTTCTCAGTATCATTGTCAGACAAGAAACAAAGGTTGTCACACTTAATTCGTATACTCCAAAAAATATTGTTGATGTATAAAGTAAGAGAAATGATATTTATTAGTCCGCTCAGAAAAAACGTAATAAAATACGGTGTTTACATAGCGTTGTTTACAATGGGATCAGTAATATTTTCGATTCCACATTATTTAACGGATAAACATCATCACTTCATATCAAAGGAGACGAGATTTTCAACAGATTTGAAGTATATTTTACTGTGGAAGCCTTCGAGGACAAATAATTTTGGGTTCTACTATCCAAAAGAACAGGAATTAATTTCGGGTCAAAGCGTGTTTATTAAACAAAAGTGTGAATTTATAAATTGCTACATAACTTACAATAAGCATTTCCTTCGAGAAGATCATAGAAATTTTGATGCTGTAATCTTCAGCATACGGGATATAGCAAATTTAAGACCAAAAGATCTAAATTTGACAAGATCGCCTTACCAAAAGTACGTGTTCCATTCTCTCGAATCAGCAGCGAAATATCCGGTCTGTAACTCTGCATTTGACGGATTCTTCAACTGGACTTGGACTTACAAATTGAGTTCCGACATTGTGCACCCATTTTTCAATATCTACGACACGAAAAACAAGATAGTTGGTCCAAGAAAACATGTGGAATGGATCCAAAAAATGGCACATAAGGATCGATTCACGAAGAAAATAAGCAAGAAATCTAAGGCTGTGGCTTTAGTCATTCATAAATGTACTTTGAAAACCAAATATCAAGAGTATATAAAGGAATTACACCAAGAGTTACGCGGTTACAATTACAGTTTAGATCTTTATGGTCCTTGCGGAGATATTAAATGTCCCAAAAATCGTATATTCAATTGTTACAAATTGATCGAGCAAAAGTATTTCTTCCAACTCGTATTAGAAGATTACATTGCAGAAGATTACGTCACGGATAGAATAGTCAAAGCAATGACGCACTTAGCTATTCCTATCGTATTGGGAACTCTCGATTATACCAGGTAATATTGTTTTAAATTAATTAATTTCTCAAAATTTCGATTCATTCTAATTTCTCCCGCATACTTTTTTAACTTTTACAAGTATTTAAATTGACATCATGTTGATATAAAACAAAAAAATATCACAAATATAGAAATTAGAAAACCTGATCGTCTTATATGCAGACAGGGTTACTACCAATTTTATAACTATACTAGTGTATGCACAGGTCTATTTACAAAATTACATTAGAAATGTTAAAGATTTTTCTATCAACCTATTTAACGAAATGCTATGTGAAGCTTACAGCAATATATTAGTGAAAATTGCACGGAAATCGGTTAAGCCGTTTATGAGATTAGCGCGCACGCTCACACAGACAAAGAGACATACTAAAAGACAAAAATTGTAACACCTATTGATTTGAATGCGTTAATAAAAGTTCCTAATACATAGTTTGACTCATATATGTTCTATGTACCTACAGAGAGCGATCATTTATTTTATTATTATATGCATATATATATATGTATTTACTTATTATTTCAGTTTCATGCCACCTGGATCATTTATCAACTCGCAACATTTGGACATGAAGAAATTAGGTGCAATTATAGACTACCTGATAAAAAATCCGCAAACCTATGAATATTTTTTCGACTGGAAAAACCATTATTTCTATACCCCAAAATCTAGGTCTCATTTGTGCGATCTATGCACGATATTAAATACTAACGACAGTATAACCTACAGTAGTTACAAGCACTTAAGAAAATGGTGGGATCCCGACTTCAGAGATAACTGTCGAAAGCTGCGTTATGAACATTTATATGCCAGTGGTGAATGATCCGCTTTTTTATTTAAACTTTACTTCTTTGTCGAATTTGGAAAGTGGTTAATCTCGCCAAATTAGGAATTATCCCCAAAAATTAGGTACTTTGAGTTTTTTTAACCTAATAAGATCTGAGTATAAAGTCAATAAGTATTAAGAACTGAAAATAAATAAGTTCTGTACTGTGTAATGACATTTTTTCCATAAGAAACCAAATTTATTCTTAAAGAGAAAGAAAAAGAAGGAGAAGGGAAATCTTATTTACACAGCATATTTACACAGCAGTGTAAATACATTGCACACCTATTTAATTATATTTTAATAGTCACGTTTGCTTTCTTGTGTTTTATTTTTACTCTATTGGTATTATTATTATTATAAAATGTTTATATCTTTAAGTGCGGCGTTGTGAGTGCGTGCTCGTGTAGCTAACAAATTATTATTATCTTTATTTCTAACTAGCATCCCACCCCGGCGTCACATGAATGTACGACATAACATTAAAAATATCTAAAATTTTCAGCCTTTCTCCTATAACATGCATCCTATACATACATACAAGCCTTCCTCTTGAATCGCTTTATCTATGAAAACCGCAATAAAATCCGTTGCGCTTTTTGAAGTATCTAAGCATTCAGACTACTTTTTAGGCTATTATTTCTAATCCTTAATATCAATATGAAAAGTTAATATTACCGCCTGTGTCTTGGATTTCGAATTAAAGGGCTGGATATCAATCCCGGGACGCATCTGTGATCGACGTCCCGACTCAGATTTATTATTGAATACTTTTTTACCCGACCCTACTCTTACAATGCAAGGACCATCCGTCTTCTCACTTTTCAACTGTATGAATATCTTATTCATTTGATTGTGATTTATAGGACAGGATCAGTTTATATTGTATTATTTTTAACTCCCATCGCAAAAAAGGGAATTGTATGTTTGATGTGTGCATGTGTGTATCTATGTATGTATCGGGTTGTTACACAAAAGTTCCGGGTCCTATCCTATCCTCAGACTGACGGAATTATGTAATGTCTAAAGGTTGTTACACAAAGTTCCGGGTTCTATCGTCAGACAGACGGAACTATATAATGCCTAAATATATGAATGATACAATAAATACAGTAAATTGTTCAAAATTGAGAATTCAATTTATTCATTATTTTTATTTCAAATCGTTTCATTCAAAATCTTCTTAATATGTAATGTTATTTTATTAAAAAAATTGTATTAATAATCTTTCGTGAAAATCTTTATATTTAAAATGTTTTTATTCAAAACCTATTGATTTTTTTTCCAAAATCTTTTTAATCGAAATATTTGTATCCATAATAATTTTATTTTAAATCAGTTGATTTAAAATATTTTTATTTAAAATCATTTGTTTCAAAAGTATTTATTCAAATTCAGTTTAAACAAATTCAAAACTCTCCTACCCCTTATCAAATGAGGATATCGTTAAGTAACTGATAGGGTCCCCAGCCACCGATCTCTTGACGGGATGTAGCGAGGAAACGTGTAATGGATGGGCTTCAATTTACCATGACTCTATACTCTATGTGAGTTAAAATATTTGCTGCGATTTTTCACTTATATTTTTTATGCGAAAAGTGCAGCAAACTGGCATGCGAGCTACCTAATGTTAGGTCGTAGTAGTTCACAACATTGACGTTGTTGTCATTGTTATTGTTTTGGAAATCTGCATCCGAAGAAACCCGGTACCTTCCCCCAAGGTTCCGATGGAAAATTATGTCGGACTCCAACCGACTAAAAACCTGACGAGTGTCCACCGCCACCGCAGCGGAGTCCCGGGAACGCTCGCGTACAGTCCACGACTCCGCCAATAGCCGCTGATACGTGTCAAGTGATACAAAGGCCACTGCCAACCTCTTTCACATTATTCTATTAATTGCGTTCTTGTCAAAATTCTGTTCCTAATTTAGTTATGTCGCTATCGCATCTTATAATTTGTCTCGCCTCTTTTTTAAACAAGAACTACAAACATAGTCGAGACAAAAAAAAGTAACTTTTTGGACAAAAGTATAACTTTTTGGAAGTGACTCAAAAATGTCTGAGTTTTAGGTTACCGCGTCACGTTGTATTTGTGCCTATGTACCATTTCGACTACTCGCAAAAACTACAGGCATTGTCAAAAATCTGGGGCTAAATTCAGGTTATTCTGTAAATTGGTACAGTTTAAGTACCCAAAACTGAGGCCTCAGGTGCCTATTGGTTGGCAGTAAATGCGATGCATGTCCCCTACTATGCTCGTGAACTCTAATGAAGTTGTCAATCAAATTCTATAAAAAAGGATACATGAATTATTCGAGTTGTAATCGAGTTTAAAATGAGAAAAAATACTTTATTTCAAACTGGGCTAATGTATGAAAATTTATATTAATAATTATAGCTTTTATTATATACCGGATACTTATCATTAACGATTTTTTATTTATGATTGTCGATCTTTCAAACCAGTTGTAAGGTCACGGCTAAACTGCTAATTGTTTGTGCAAAATTGCTATAATACAGTGTAAAATAAATAAAACGGATTTTTTCTTAATAATATGAATAGATTGTTGTTGTTATTCTTATTTTAACAATAATAATATTTAATAATAATAATATAATCAATAGCGAACAAGGTAGATGACAGCTTAGGACAAGTCATAAGAGTCTGCGTCACGGCATTCGAGCTGAGTTTACTTCAAAGTCCGTCATTATGATTTTTACATTAAGAACCGGATCATTCACCCGCAATTTTTAATAACTGTCATTCGATAGGCATTTCAGGTTCGGATCTACTGCAAATACCCATAATTCGATTTTTTAACATATTTTAAGCTAGGTTCTACTGCATTTCAAACACGACAAGTAGTAAGGTCTATTGAGAGCATCAGGTGCGGGTTCGTTACCGCATCGACTGCGACGTAGGTACAAGCAATCCCGATTGTAGTTTACGCAATCGTATTGCGAATTGCGTATTATTAGAGCGTGTTAATACGCGCGTTTATTGCTCGTAGTGTGTTCGGACGCGACCGAATGAGACAGTTCGTACTTGTGAATTGGTGGTGAGTTGTATATATACTATGTATAATGGCCGAAATTTTCTTTTGTGTGCAGTGCTGCCATCTACTCCATTTCTAGCAATTTAACTCACACGAATGGCCGATATTTCCTTTTTATTAATTGTTTATTACACAAATAATCTTATTATTGACTAACTCGTCTCGTATTATTACTAATATTAGATATTACTGATAAATACTAATATTGTATATACTAATAAATTGATATGTGCCAATATTTATACTAAATATAAAAAAGTTAAACCAATCGTAAAGTATGGTATGAGTACATGAGAACTTTTGGTGTTAGAAAAACTAAAATAATTCTAAAATTTTAAGCTCACAATCTGAAGGAAGTCGCTGGCAGCAGATAGTAATAACTAAAATACTCAATCAATTCAACTTGCAAACGAAAAATAATTTAAGATCGATTTATCCGTTTAAAAACTATAATGCCATAGACAAATAGATGCTTACGTAAATTTAAAATGACCCTCTCTTTGAGTCGGGAGTTAAAAAATCATTAAGGAAACATTATTATAATACTTTTTATAAACAATAAGTATTCCAACTAAATATTATGACATTGTAGTGTAGCAAGAAACTCAAATTATTATCTACATCAGAATACTCTATATACTCTATAGAAGAACTCTATACTCTATATTCTACAGAAGAACCGAATGAAAAAGACTAGGTATTTCTGATTTGGCGCAGTTCAAATATTTGTACGCCGGACAGATTTATACAATTATAATCTATGTGTTAATTTACATTAGTTATATTTGCAGATTCTAAAGCGTAAAATTGTTTGATTACATTCGTGATTATTGTTTAATTAACATGTTATTTCGGGACTAAATATGACGAAAATTAGTCCAGCAAATAAATAATTATTAAACATTGTACTGGTCATTATGAACTGTTAAGAACGAATTTGGAATTTAAATTTCACTGATTGTATGGTTCATTAAATTTAACATCATATGTTCGTTGTACAAAGTTTATTTTTAATTTTACATATAGAAAATATATTCATGTTGATAATGTATTTAATTTATTATTTATTTATTTATTTCAGGCTACTAAGGCCTATAAAACGATACATAAATTTAAATAAACAATATAGTATAATAATACATAAAAAGAAAAAACAAGAATACTATACAAAATGCTAAATAATTACAATGTTGAAAATCTTAAAAGTAATTATAATAAAATCCTAACCTAAACAATCTAAAGGGAGTCCATGTCCATGCGGCATGAACACTAATGAATGATTCCAAAAACATTAGCTGCATTCCTGCATTGAATAGCAATTGTAATTCTCTGCACGAGATATGTACCAGCACTCTTGTCACCAATAAAATGATGTGATAATATCTATCGCAGCACATTTAATAGCCTCGGAATCAAAAATATGCCTTCTATCAATGCTTATACATCTACAGAAGGAGGGTAAGGTTTATCAAGTAAGTAATACGTACATATGTAAATATGTATATGTATTTCTTTGGTACATTTTATAATTCAAAAATCTTCGTTTTTGACTAAATAATTACGAAGTGGTAAAACCATCTTATTAGTGGGATTGACATAATAAATTTTATAAGGACATTCTATCGATAACAATTAAAATCGACTGCTTAACATTCCTTCGGAAACAGAAAAAATACATTAAGTTTTAATACAAATGGTCACCCATCAAATTCGTAACCACGACCACAGTTGCCTAATGTTCAACTGTTTATAAATCTTCAGCAATTATTTAAAAGAATATGGCGTTTGTCTAAATATACATAGAAGAGCAGATTAGTATCGATTTCAAACACCTAATATACACAGAAAAGCACGTTACTGTTGATTTCAAATACCTAAAACAGACATATACTGGACGTATTTCCTAGTTTAGTCACTTTAGTCCTAGCCGGCGTAATGAAGCCGCCTGATGAATATTCGAAGAGCCTAACGCCACTCCGCGAGAACGAGAGGCCACTGAGCTAGTTTGAATTATGCCCCGTCAGGTCCTGTAGTGCCTTCCTGGGTAATGATTTTAATATAAGACTTTCATCGCTCTTTGAGAGATTCAAAACTAATCTTGCTTCAACAGCTTGTGTCGTGTTTAAATTAACAATACGTCTCTTTTTAATGTAAGCAGTGATAGTTTGAATGATAACTGTTCAGGTTCCGGTTTCTCATACAGGAGGGCCGGGGTTCGAATCCCTGGCAACTCTGATTTTCCAAATTAAAACTTAATTATCATTCGTATTAATTTTGATCAATTATGTATTGTGTTTCGGTTGGGGAGGTGTGGTTACCGGATACACATTATTGGAGGCGACCATCTTAGTCCTCAAGAGT
>DWON01009696.1:0-11234 GCA_018251015.1 Phocides pigmalion okeechobee | reverse complement strand
CGGCTTTACCACCTTTAAAATTGATCATGGTCATGTTTGTAATAAAAATTGAAATTGCTAACTACATTATTCATTACAGGTTAAATACATTATAAAATACTACAACATCAATCATCATAATGACGAAATACATTGTAGTTTCTATTTGTAGTTTAAATTTTCCTTTAATGCATTTGCTCTTACACGGTAGAACACTTGTTAATACCGGTAACGGTTGATTACATGACATAGACGCAAATGGCGCAAAAAGTATTCCAGTCCATACACTCCAACTTTGCGTTGGTATATTCTTTTCCTGCCAATAATTCGCTTACAAAGAAGTAAGGAATTTATGTGGATCCTAACGCTGTTTTTTCCGTTTTTTCGTCTTTTGCATTTCACTGTAATTTATCACAACCACACTTTAGATTACCGTGTATGTATTGCTTTACATGTATTCTCGGACGCATTATAGTTTATTCAATTTTGGAATGGAATGCAAACGTTTGGTAACTCCGAAAACATGCACATTATATGTATAATAAATTATTAATTTTAAGTACGAGGATGCGGTCCACTTGATCGTTAGTGTCCACTGCCGCGCATAGACACCTGTGATCATATATATATAGAACAATGTTAACTGAAGTTGATCAGATACGTTGCCACTCCTGATAACTAAGCTAAGATCGCCTTAGTCATAATTGAGCTAGCCAATACAACTCTCCACTAAAAATCAATAATTAATCTATTTAAATTTACTTCACTTGTAATAAAACTGAATTAGCCGTGTTTGTACATTTCATATTGTTTTAAATTTATTTATTTGAATAGTAATTATAACAGATGCAATAACGTTGAACATTTTTCATCATTTGTTACCGCCTCATGCGAAAACCAATAAGGACTGAATTGAGTGAAACTTATTTTTACGAACCTGATTTTGGACTGAAGCAACACTTACATTCATGATTTGAAACTCATATCATGACGGAATTTATACCTTTTATTATGTACCGGGTACTCAAAAGTAACGATTTTTGATTGTCTTTAGGTTATAGGATACTTAGGATACAGGATAATTAGGACACAGGATACTTAGAATACAGTTTGTTACACTATAGCTTCGCTTTTCTTAAAATTTACTCAGACAGAGTAAAAAATACGCCTACAGAGTTAATGGGTACACAATAAAACACTCGTGAACCAGCTTCACTGTCACAGCTTGTTTACGTCTTTTTTAAAACCACATGCCATTAAGCCAGATGAACGTAGTGAATATGAATATTTTCAGTTCATTAGCATATTTACCGAGGCGTCGGTTCTGTGCCCGTTGTCGTTAAGACAACACAAATGACTGCATTAGTTAGTATTGCAGCGAATTTGCATGCAAATTTTTACGTCACAAAATTTTCGGATAATAAAGACATGGGTGATCGTTTCACTAATTTTCTTGCTATATTTTGACTTACTGTTACTTTTTCAGGTAACAAAAGACAGGATCTTATTAAAAGTACATCTTGTATTGGTTTTGAAGTACCTAAGCAACATTGCAACAATTGTTGTTAAAAACATTGCGCCTCACTCGTCTTTTTTTAGTTTCTCTAAATTCTGTCAGAAGAGCGTTGTTACTCCTAAAAATATTAATTAATCTTTCGAACAATTCCATCCATAAGAAAAACAATGAGAATACTATAGTAACTCATTGCTATAAAATAGAAATAGGTATAAAAGTAGTATTTCTATTTAAGCCAAGAAACTTTGTACCATAATGTATATAAAATTGTATTTTTTATAATAATGTTGACAACGATATAAAATAAAGGGCGCGAAATATATTTTTCTGTAGACCATACGTTTAATGAACGAAAGTAGCAGAGGTCATTTGATGTAAAGTTGTGTTCAAACTAGGATTAATATCACTACAAATCTGTAGTTAAAGCAGAAATAATTTTATTGTCGGTACAGACGAACATCAATTTTTCCCTTCAATTTTATCCCTAACTTTACTTTGAAAACAGATATTCCATAAGAAATAAAAGTTATCTGTAAAAAGTTTCAATCATACTGGAGTCAATACCTCCTTCAATAACTAAGCCGGGACGCCTCACTGTCACACCCTGGGACCGTAACGTTTTACAAACTTGACAGACAACAAATTAATCCCATTTAGAGCGAGCGCATCGTTACGCGCTGTCTTGTTTAGTTAACTCGGTAGATCGAGATAACACGCCAGTAACTCACTGGCAATTTGCAAGTTGGAGCAAATTGCATTCAAATGAACTCAACCTTGAATTAACTTCAGACATTATTCAAATTATATTTGGGACAGATTCAGAAATGAATTAAAATGCGGATTACGTGGTCGATTTTAATCCATTCTAATTCTAACCAAGACATCGAAATAAAGAATTGTAACGTCATGGAAGTGTCTGAATTTATTAAGAAAGGAGTAGTTAAAGTTTATCCCAGCATTGCTTTGCACGCATCGCTCACTCTATAGAGAAATTAGGACGGCGCACAATACAAGTATGGTAAGGCACGAAAACCTTACTATACCCACCGCTAATAATAAATAAGATTAAAAAAAAACAGCGATTGATACATTTAATACGCATTAAAAATAAAGAAAATTGAGCTCTTTCGAGTCATATCACTTCTAACATTTCAGCATATCCTCGCCGATTGCTAAACACCTCGAAGTGCCGGTGTAGATTTGACACGTAACCTCAATTTTGTTAGTTCCATTAAGTCGCAAGCGAAAACAGCTGCGAAAAACTTGGCGTCCTAAACATGCTCATCCCATTATTAACGCAAGTACGTTCGTGCATACTACCATTGGTATGAAAGTAATAAGTATCCGCTGTATATTCTCTATATTCAGCCAAAAAGAAAACCATGAGACTCATTTAAGACGAATATTTCGGCGAAGCTAGGATTTAAAATCTGAAGCATCATCTTAGCCCCTTTATTTGATATAGAATATATTCTGCTACGGGTACGTCCTTTTTATCTTCGGATATTGAAACGTATGGTAAATCCTGTACTAAGTTATACAACGTTTCGCTTCGTCCTTTTAAAGTGAAACTGTCTGCTCTGTATAAAAGTGAAATGCCCTGCCAATATAAATATTCTCTGAAAATTGTAAGATATATTTTCAATGCAAAGGTAACGGAAGCAGGTCTGGTGATAATTTCCGATCAAATTATATTGAGAACGATCTTAAGATTATAATGTGTAAAATATTGAATATGAAACCGCATTTGGAACAACAATATTATGTTTATTATGATATCTAAAACTATTCTTATTAGTCGTCTGTAGTTCTATGTTGCATCAATTATTCCATAAAATCTAGGTTTGATGGACGTTCTAACAATCCATAGCACATAATTAAGTCTCAATATAAATACGAGCTTTTAGCTGTGTTTAATTTGTATTTCTGTATAATATATTTCCAAACAAATAGTCCCACTTTGATCAACGCCGCCAGCGACAAGAAGGCTGGTATGAACCCGCCCAGGGAATTGCAATTTCTATTCAACGTAGGATGTACTAGCGTTCTTGGAACCATGCCACGTGGGTAGGGACTACCTTTAGATTGCTCGGGCTTATATTATAATTAGTTTTTAGATTTTCATTATTGTAATTAAAATTCAAATAAATACTTATATAGTGTTCATAGCTTTCAATACATATGTTTTGTGTGTATACATAATGTGTTATACATTTATATGTATTTAGCCTTAGGAAAACCTAAATATTAGGTTAGTTTTCCTTCTTTCAGACACACATTCAGAACTATTCCTAAGTCTTATATTAAGTTACAAAACCATTCTGTTATGATAAAAGATCATCTCCTTCCGTGTTTAGGGAGACAGAATATTCAATAATAAAAGAAGTGAAACTAATTAAACTATTTCATAAGTCATTTATAGAAATAATGGTATGCGGGGTTGAGACACAATGTGGCGCCTATGTAGGTCGGGCGCTTGACCCGTCTCATTTAGTATTTATGCTTATTGTCCTTGCCAAGTCACTTGCCAAAAGAATGCAGGTCTAATTTAAAATTCATTTCATTTAAGTAACACACAGTCAAAAAATTAGAATAAATATAGAGAGAGTTATAGAGTAGAATAAATTACGCAAATTTAAAATATTCAATGTATACAGTGTGTCGGACGTTTAGTTAAATATTAAACATCGCATTATACTACGACTCTTGTGGTCTTCGATTAAATCCATTGAGCATCTTTACAAAATCATGATACAACCAAAAATAACAAAAGTAACTTTCAAGACTATTAACCTGTAAATATTGCGAAAAAAATATTCCTGTATTCCGGTATTAGCTTGTTTCTATACATTTATTAATTGACTGCGGTCTTCAACACGCACAGTCAACTATTATGACTACAATAACACTCATTTTCTCACATAAAGTGAGAAGCAAACGATAATGCTGGTTACTTAATGTTAAGTGCTCGCTTCACTGCTGACGACCCACGTCCAATCTCAAAACAGTAATGAAGTCGTATTAGAAGTCGTACGCCAATGCATTGCATATTCTGACAACTAATATTGTCGTCTAGTATTATATATCTACGGCAACCACACCTCTCTAATTGAACTACAACATTAACTTCACAGTGGATTATGAGAGTAGCGGTGGGAACTCCTCGCTCGAACTTTCTAGAAGCGTTGTTTCGAGAGCAAGGTTTATTTCTTGAGGAGAGAGCTACGTCTAGTGGACTTCTGAAGGCTAAGCAATGGATAGAAAAAAATACGTACATAAATGCGTAGGAATATGATTTTCTTGGAATAACACATCAATGTGACTAAGTAGGGCGGCGGCTTGACCCGTCTCATTAAATATTTAATGCTTTTCGTCCCTGTCCTTACCGTGTTTGTAGAGTTTCAGGTGTGATTCTGAATATTTTTCTGAATACATCTTTTAGTGGATATGAAATATCCATGTGCTGTTTCGTAACTAAAGGGACAGTCTAAGTAAAGTGAAATAGTTAAATGGTGAAATGTTATGTTATGACTCATGGTTGGATTCAGACTTTTACACAGGGTATCCGATTCCTGTATTGTACTTCTAATTATTCACGAATACATACGTATAAAAGATGAATCGTCAAATGCGTTTTATCAACAAAAACAGGGAAGAAAAATTTTAGAAACGCCACTTAGTACAGGATCGCAAAAGACCTTTATTTCTTGATTTACCTGGAGGCTAGCAATTTAATAGTCTTTTTTGACATAGAAATTATTTAATATGTGTCCAAAGATAGGCGGAGCCCGCCGAAACATATTGGTCTGATGTAGTACCTACTTTTTTTTAATAAAAGAAAGGTAAATACTACTCATACGGTAATGTGTTATCAGTAAAGTGTATTTACTTGCACTAGTTGTAGAGACATTTTCTCAGAAAAAGACTTTGTCCCCCTTTGGAACACTAATAGGCTAGCATGTTCTGCGTAAATATCTTTGTGACAACTTTCCAAGTAAAAGTTTTGCAGAAAAGTGTTAAAGTTCACTAACTATGCTGCTTGAATAGCTAAACGTTGTCAAAGAAATCTTTTAGTTGCATTATTCTTTATTAGAACGAATATCATAATTGTAATCGAAAATAATTGCATATAATTTATAAAAAGTCTTTTCATTTGTAATGGTACAATTATCAACAGAATTTAGATATCTGTATGGGTGGGAATCAAATACGAAACCCTCTGTGTGGCTACGCTGCATCACGTAGACCCTCACTGTGAAACTCAAATCATTTTAGAATATATACTAGCATCTTTGACCTGTCATTACAAGCATTGTCGCAAGCATGCAAATACGATTATTATAACCACTTATCTAGGAGGTCAGCGTAACTAGTTTAAATCTCAAAGTTAATGAATATATACCATCCATTAGATATATGCATAGGTATTGCATTCTCTATGTGTAATTAATCTTGTACCCATACCGGCATCTAAATGGCATATCCCGCCTGCAATTTGATCGAGTGACTAGACCCAATTGGGGATTCAATTAAACTTTGATGTGCTTCGCTCTGATACAGCTACGACGCCATATTGACTTGCTAATCACTTTGTTAGAATACTATGAGTTATATGCTGTTAGTCTTTACAAAATTATAATGGCATCGTGAAACTCCGTCAAGGGGAAAACGTATGCAGTTTTCTTGTATATTCTTGTTAAAAAGTTAACCTATGTACTATTGAGTAAAAAGTTTCTATTTATGTACAAAAGTCCTTTATGAGATTTTATGTCAATGTTCATCAGATCACCTGCATACTTATTTGTCGCTCTTCTGAAGTAAATAAAAAGTATTTTTTTAAAGGTGCAAGAATTGTAGTTCGTCCGGGGAGGTACCACCGCCACTCTCATAATCTGCCGTAAACCGTTACTTGTGTTTCAGTTGGAAAGGTGCGGTTGCCGGCTACACTTTGAAGCCAGGCGACCTTCTTAGTCCTCAGGAGCAGCAACGCATCTACGTTCAGATGGGATATCGGTCGTGTTTGCGACTGAAACTACTTAACATCACGTGGTTTGCATGCTCGTTTGCTACTCTTATCACATAAAAAACGCTCTTTACAAAAGACATGTTTATGCAAAATGGTATAATATGTGTTTTCCATTTCATTTTAAGCTTATTATAAGATCTAGATATATTACGTGGGCCGGAACAAGGGATGGCAGACGCCCAAGCGCCGTCACGCAAACAACTTGATCCCGCTGTCTGTCTTATTTTTTGTAAGCCGACAAGAATCATGACCTGAATTTATATGGAGACATGTATAGGTATACTATACAGGTTTCGTGTCGAAGAAAAATGGTGTGATATAAAGTAATATGTTTTTACAAATTATAAATCAACACACCTATCTATATGTGGGAATATTTTCAAACAATTTAAAGAAGGAAGTCTGTCGTATTATTTAATATATAATATTAATAAAGGTTCATGTACAGTGATTATGAATTTAATCACGGTACGTGTCGTTTAATACCCGACAGATTTCAAGTACCTATTTGAGGCAGTTGGTTATACATATGTATATGTTTGCAAAAACTCTTAAAATTAATTGAAGAGATGGTCGAAATGCCCTTGTGAATACTGCCCTGTTTAAATAAGATTAAGAAGTACCAAATGTGCCAACGTCCTAAAAATATGAAAATTTACTATGTGTAGTCCAATGAGTTATGCATTACATGAAGGTACAACTTAATTCTAACCATCAACACTTTTTTATTTTAATGTGATTTTTTTCATACATATATTTTCTAAGTAAAGATAAATGATCAAAAGACGCATGTTCTCGAAAACTTAATTTAAGATTTCATTTAAAATCATTAGTGGCAATCTAAGCTTATCATATATCAAGATTAATATAAATATGAAAGAATAGGATATGTAATAACATATAGGTTAAGATTTTTTACTACTATAGAATAACCTGTGTACTTCTCAAGAAAAATAAAAGACAACTACAGTTACGCACCACAATAAAATGTACAAGCAAATTGCTAAGATAATGGCACCATTTGTCATACACAAAACAAAGTATTTTAGGTTTAAAACATACCTGCCCTAAATAAATTCATAAGTTTTATATTTTACTTTAGCTCAGAGTTATGCTATACAAAAGTTTTCTGAGAAAATGTTGAGATACTAAAAATCTATCCAATATCAACACACCAAGTGCAACAAAATTCAATTTAAGCATGAAATCCTAACAAATTGAATGTACATCACTGAAACTAGAACTCTGTATTATCGTCCATTTTGAAAACGGTTATGATTTATATTTAACTGTGATTTTTTATAATCTGTGGATCATATGATCCAGATGATAATCGTATGACACATGTTTTTTTAAATGTTATAGGTTAAGACTTCTATTCTGTTCAATTTTATGTGGATGTCTATGGGTTGTGGCGACTACTTAACATCAGATGACATTAGATGACAAAAAACCTTGGTAATTTACAAAAAAATTCCATAGGTAAGCTAAGTCGTACTCCATTAGTTGGTCGTCATGAAGAACTAAGGCCCAGCCTTATTATTTTATAAGGTATATTATTAACCTCAAAATGGTATAATAACAAATCAATTTCAAAGTTTTCTCTACTGAAATACCATTTATCCACCTTTGTCTTAACTTTCCTACTTAACCTGAAACCTTAACAACCATAAGAAACAGAATTTCCAATTAAGCGAGATCCGTAATTCAAAGACAATCAATAACTTTGCGGCTAAAGTTACGAAAACAAAATTTGAGGTCGACCAAGTTATGGGTCACAATCAGTCTCAATACTAAAAGCCGATAGGAGACTTTTGAATTTTTGATTACTCACCGAATATCTCAATAGAAATTTATATTGATGGTGAAAAATAAAAATACCTGTACATATTTTACACTTTGCTACATAATCGTATTGTTAAGAGCCTATAGTCCACCATAAAGCATTACTTGGGTTTCGGTTGGAAAGGTGCCCTTGCCGACTACCCTTTAAAGCGAGGCGACCATCTTAGTCATTAGGAGTAGCAACGTGTCTACGTTCGAGCTCAGATAGGATTTTAGTCTTGTTTGTTATTGTACGCGGATGTTTATGTGCTGCGACTGCTTGCATGTTCGTTTGCTATCCTTCTCACATAAAAAAAAACATTGACAGTAATTTCTCGCTGGCAATTCTATGAGTGAAAACTTAACCAGCCTTCTTGTCACCGAAAGCTTCGATCAGACGTAGGACTAATTAAAATCTTAGATGTCTTAACTATGGATTTCTTTTAAAGTAAAAAAATAAATCTGTTGATTATTATGTATTTTTAATGGTTCATAACGATCTGAAGAAATGAGTCCTTTATAAATAAATCGATAACATCGATCAAGTCAACTACCAACCATCTTGCATAAGACGCTTTCTATCACAAGTTTAAAGTTTATCAAATTTCACAATTCAGAGATACAATCAAGTAAAATTTCAAAGGCAAAGTTTGAAATCAACCAGATTGTGGGTTGCATTCAGTTTGGAAATCGTTAAGATTTTAAATGAATATTTAGTTTTTAAGAAGTGTTCGTTTTACTCTTTTCTAGGTCAATTAGTGGTGCTAAATCCTCATGAGTTCTACATAGTAATTAACAATCAAAACACAATATGTGAAGTCTACCAACAAAGTTGCTTTTCATCTTTTATAGAATAAACCAACTTTAACCAATGTTAACCTGTACCAAACGTTAAAAAAATATATTATATCATCATTATGAACTGTATTTATTTGTACGATATGACACCCTCACAGTTTATTAATAACCTCAAAGCTTTTATCAAAGCCTTTGTGAAACTGAATACTGCACGCACGCCGCACCGCGTTCCATTTTTACACGCAATGAAAGCTCATACATTGTTGTTCTCCAATAAAACCGACTAAACCACACGCTACCATTGCTAGGGCTTATCAATAGCTTAGCTATAAACAAGGTTGCTTTTAAAAGCTTTTGTTTATCAGAAAATCTGTGTATATATTTTTTTATGTGAAATAAGCAGCAAACGAACATGCAACTATCTAATGTTAAGCAGTTGCAATCCATAGACATCCACGTACAACCATAAACGAATGAAATCCTATCCGAGCTCGAACGTAGATACGTTGCTACTCCAGAGGACTAAAGCGGTTGCCTCGCTTCAAAGTGTAGCCGGCAACCGCACCTCTCCAACCGAAACACAATTAATGCTTTACGGTGGATTATGAGGGCGACGGTGGTACCTCCCCGGTCGAACTATGGTTCTCTCACCTTTGAAATTGTTGTAAATATTTGTGTTTGGATCACTGCAACGTTTTTTATATTTTACTAATGGACACATATAACACATAATTGGGGAAGTATTAGAGCATACCTCACTACAATGATCCATTGCATATTAGTAGACAGTAGAGTAGTAGTAGTAGAGGTCAAGTAGTGAAGAAAGAGGTCAACATGTGTCGGATATTTTCAAACCACCCAAGGGACAACCAAAAAGATTTAATTTCTGCCTTCTATCAATGACAACCTTTCCCGACCTATTAACGTGCCTTCCAAAACAGAGGTGCACATAGGATTTCTATTGCTGGCGGACTCTTGTTCCATGTGCCGATATTGACACATACCTATAACCTACATCGACTCTTAACTTGAAATTGACTGCATGCTACATAATTTGCTATTTCGAGAATTAATGAAACATATATTTTTTTGATATATGTAAAAAATACCCATGTCAATCTCCATCGCTTGGTTTATAAATAGTTACAATGTCCAAAAAGATGGGCACGGGCTGTAAAAACATCACTTGAGCGAGTCTCCTAATATGAACATTAGTTGCGTCGCGTGACGAGGACCATTTACATATTTTATCAAGTAAACAAGCATTAAACAAGAAGGCATATATCTCCGCCTCCCTCCCCACGGTATCCTAAACATCGCCAGGGCTGCCATCCTGTGACACGATGTCAAACTATCAATAATTCAGAGTACCAGCTGGCGTTTCGGGATATTAAAAAACCTCAACGCGGTATGAAAGCGATCTTGTGGAAATGAAAAATGATCAGCTGGCAAGAGACAGCGTTTAATATAAATGTTTTATTAAAAGAAGAAAATCATGATAAGAATTATAGAAACAAGTAATCATTTGAGACTGCAAATAATTGTCTACACAAAAAAGAACATAAATTCTGCATATCCTTTTGAAATATTTAAGTTCATTAAAATTTGCGTGTCACTGCCCTTATGAACTTATCATAGAAATTGTTTTATGCTAAATAGCAATGTTTGCTTATTAAATAACATGCAGTGCTCCATAAAGCCAACTTTCCGAGAATGAAGTTTTATTCCGTATTCAGTTTTCCCTGTTTTTATTTTTATGAAAGTATCGAAACAAATTAGCATATCTGATGGTAAGAGTCTGTCCGCCCATGGGCATCTATAAGCAACTTCATATAGAAAAGAACCTCCAACTGATGTCGGTTACAGACGTGATGTTATGCCCGAGAACAAGATTTTCTTGTATGTAAATGAGTCGACAACTATATCTCCACCGAAACAAAAAAATTTTCAGACTAGAAATTATGTACAATTAGCACATGTATGTATTGTACAAGAAACTATGCTTGTATTGCATGTATTAAACAATATTACTATGTACACCTTACCTTTTTCCTCTAAACTTGTTACCATGTCAGCTACCCAAGGGTAGTC
>DWON01009695.1:0-11235 GCA_018251015.1 Phocides pigmalion okeechobee | reverse complement strand
CTTTTTCTTCTCGACGATCGACGATTAGGTACCCCACTGTTGGAAATACGTATACCGATGGGATACTAATGACACCTTTTAGAATTATAACGTCTTTTTTATGTTAGGAGAGTAGCAAACGTGCATACCATCTGATGTTAAAGGTTTTTGCAGCCTATGTTCATCCACATTTAATTCCTAAGGTCATTCGTAGATCCATTGTTACTCGCTTTGTTTGTAATAGAACCCCTTCGACTAAAATACAAGACATGATTCATGTTTTATAAGGGTGGCAGTGGCTTTCCCTCAAATTATCGTTTTACCTGTTGTCTATTATGCTAGAGTTCGTAAGGATAAACAATTATAGCCTAAGGGAAACCAGTTTATCCCAAGCCTCATAAAATAGTTTATCGTCATATTGCAACTCATTTTATGTCACACTGCTGGACAAAACCTGGCTACAACTGGGAAAGGACTGGAAGATACTTTATCACGCTGCTTGAATGCATTGGCGTATTGGTGAACATATTTTTTGTAGTCAGCACGTCTTTAGGATGGTTTTAGGTTAACCCTTTCTCTGCGGCGTACAACACTCGTGTAATGCGGGGCGTAACGCGCTTGCGGCTTGTACACACCTGTGTTGTACGTATAAATCTGTATGGATTACGGGTGAACAAAAGTGCGGTGTTTACGTCGACTCTACAAGACTGTAGGCGGATATTTGTATATTCGTAAAAGACACACATATAATAAAAAATACAATATTTCAGTGAATTATCGGCGCATCTTCAATGTAGAGAAATAAGCTCCAGTTTAGTGCCGCCTCCCGCAATCCTCACCCGATTTATTATATGAATGCCGCAGTTGAAGTGTTAAATTAGGTCAGTTTAAGTTTAAGTTACGTAAAACTAGGTTGGTTTTGGTTAAATTAGGTTATCCTAAAATCGGGTTTAGTCGATAACACAAATAAACCGTTTAGAATATAAAGACGGGCTTACAAAAATAGGTTAACACTATTTCTAGATAAAAATATATGAATGGCGAGCGTCAATGGATTAGTTTAGTTCAACTCGATCCACTAGAAACCTATTTTAGTTTTGCAAAGTGGAGCACGCTGTACATGACCAGGATATATTGAGACGCGACAGTTTATTCACGGATTTGGGTCAGGCTCTATTTAAATCTACTTTTGTGAGATCTTTTAGATTCCCTTTCAACATATTAAACTTATTTTGTTTGGCGAAGATTGCTTTACTTTGATGCTTTGTGGAGAAAACGCAAAGGACTAATGACGCTCATATCTCTGAAAATACTTATTAGCTATTCTAGTTTAAACTTATGTATTTATAATAGAAATCTAAAATAAAATTTATTTACAATTTAATTACAGTAATAAATTTTAAGACTATAAAAAAATTATACTCAAATTTTTTTCACGGTGGATTATGATTGCGACGTCGTTACCTCCAAAGATGAACAACAGTTCTCCCATTTATTAAATTATTATTAGATATTTATTAACATAGCATAACATTGTTTAAAATTGTATAATATTGTGTACATTTTGCTGTGCCTATGTACCCCACCTCCCCAACCGAAACACAATACATGAAGAAGTGGCGGTGGTACCGCCCCGGGGAGCCCTAATGGCTCTACCAACTTTAATATATAAATTCGTTATTTCATTTAGTAATCCATTACTAACTTGACTCTATATTTAACTACAATCATACATGACTGCTATATACAGCTTGATGTTAATCTAAAACACATTATTGCTGCTACATGTTATCTAGACATGAAATGATAAGTATCCTCTATTTTTAGAAATGTGGAACACAATCTTGTTATTAGAATCTATAGCACATAACAAATAAGCAGTGCTTTTTTTAATTCGCTTTTATTAGTTTGAGTTGTAATGTAATGTAATGGATTCTTTTCATAATTTTCTCCAATTTCCTGAAGTCTGATTAATTTGAAACTTTGCATACTTATCAAGGATCGATGTGTTGTCGCTCTCAAGAAAAATAGGGTAGTTGTGCTAAAAATAAGGTAGATGGAAAAAAATTTTGTCGTCGTATCGGACGACATCACCTGATCGCCCCACCTGCCTATTTCGTTTTACCTGAACTTATTATAAAAAGGGACCGTAGTTCTCGCTGGTTATGCATTATATTCGGATGCGTCGCGGTACACGGACATCTCTCTGTTCTTGGCTTTTTCTATTGTCATTTAGCGATGTGATTGCTATTATGATTGTAAGATTGTAACACTAGATTGCCGTAATAGTTTAATTGAATAAGTCGCTAACTTTATATTTAGTTAAATCTGCAGTATCACTTCTGATGCCCTGATGCCCCTGTATTTCTTTATGTTCTCTGCCCGTATATTTTTATAGATGACAATGTAATAATATGAAAAATAAATAATAGTTAAAAATATATTAAAAAACACGCTTTTATAAAAAATTATACAAAAAAGTATAAATAAACAAAAAAATATATATTGCTCTGTAAAAAAAGCGTAGGGTGCATGGTGTCAATAGATCATTGATAAAGCATTTAGGATTGAAGGCTTGTCTGGCGTCATGCATATATCGATGTCACTATTCCTGAGGACTGGAATGGTCGCTTTGTTTGCCACCCGATTAAATAGACTCTGTAGTCCATGAACAACTACATTCAACTTCAAATAGAATTGAAGGCTTGTCTGACGTTTTAAATATAGCGACGTTACTACTTCGGAGGATTGAGATTGTCACCTTCCTCATAGGTGTAGCCGGCAACTGCATTTTTATAAGTTCTAAAATAAGCCCTTCTTTAAAGCTGGTTATTCTGGTGACTCCTCTGTTATCTCATATGTCCGTACGACGATGATACTTCAATGAATAGTTACCGGACATCAGATGGGACAGAAAGGTGCTCGAGTGGCGAACACGTCTAGGCAGATGGAGCACGGGGCATCCCCCAACCAGATGGACCCACGACCTGACAAGAGTAGCGGGTAACTGTTGGATGTAGGCACAGAATTAATCTGATTGGCGGCATCTAGGGGAGGCCTATGTCCAGCAGTGGACGCATGATGATGGCTGAATGATCATCGTCGTATGAACTGGTCGTTTTAAAGGGAGAACTGTGGGAGAAACTATAGTTCCACCGGAGAGGTACCACCGCCGCCCTTTTAATCCGCCGTAAAGCATTACTTGCGTTCCGGTTGAACAGGTGCGATTGCCGGCTACACTTTGAAGCGAAGCCGCCATCTTAGTGCTCAGGAGTAGCAACGTATCTACGTTCGAGTTTAGATAGGATTTTTCGGTCGTGTTTTTGGCTGTACGTGGATGTCTATGGGCTGCGACTACTTAACATCAGGTGGTTTGCATGCTTGTTTGCTACTCTTCTAAAAAAATGACATTGTGACCACTGAAAATTTTCATTTCACGAGTTCGGTTCACTGAGTCTTGAGATTTAGACACCCCAAATGCTAATTTTAGCCTGCTCTTTGACCCAGAAAGTTTTCACAGCTGTGAATGGAGTCGTGGCTATCTTATCATTTATTTAAAGCCTGCTAAATACGTATCGTCGAACTATGTCTCCGTTGATTTGATATTCCACCTGCTAAGTTCTATTTCTGTCTAGCCGACATTTAAACCTATATTTCTACCTGACATTTGTGCTTTACCAGTTTAGTTTTAAAAATGTTTTGTACAATTACGGATATATAGTTATTAGCTTTTATTTAACTTGCAATAATGTGATGTCATTCTAATATGGCGGATTTCAAGATGGCGGACAATCTTTTGTCATTTAATAAATTGTGTAATACATGTACTGTATTGTTTGGTTTGATTTAATTTAGAGTTTATATTTTTTGGGGCAATAAAATAAAAGTGTTTTGAATAAAATACCATTAATTTATTTCGTTAAAATCATGTTTGTAACTATATAACGACATAGGTATTTATTTTTGCTTGACGTTTGTGATACTTCACCAGTTTAGTTTTTACAATGTTTTATAAAGTCTAGGGTATGTAACTAGGACGTTTGTAACTGTATAACAATACGGGTTTATTTTTTCTTCTAATATATAAATATTTCGAAATTTTATAAAACGGTCCCCCGTCGGGTCTATATGTCTGTCTATTCTTGATAAACTCAAAAAGTACTGATCGGATTTTTTCACTTTTCAACAACAGATAATGAGTCCCGAGGAAGGTTTTGATGCATAATAAATTAAGTTTTTTTTGAATTGGGCGAGAAATGAACTTCGCAACTGGATAAAAACTGGATGCATGTATGAAAGAAAAATAATGTAAGTAAATATAATCCCAGGCGAAGCTGGGCCGGGTCGCTAGTTTTATATAATGGTCAGGAGATGATTTTCCGTCAACAGATTGTACTTACTTACTCCGTTGGTTCCTCGACCCGAAGTGAATCTTGGCCTCTGATACTAGAATATGGTATTTCTCCCGATTTCGTGAATTTTTTTGCCAGTAGTGCTAGCTGCTTGAGGTCCTTGGCTTCTTCATTTTTCCAGCGGTATTTAGGTCAACAGATTGTATTGTACTATATTTGATTGGTTTGCTGAATAACGCTGATGAGATCGTTAATCATATCTTATCTGGTACAGAACGCTACCCTTTATTTAGCCATGAAACTAAATGAATGTTTTGCGATAGTTGATCGAAATGACGTACGCCGCCGGTGACAACAGGTCAAGTTCGTATCTTGCGCAGAGGATTTCTATTGCTACTCAACGCGGGAATGCAGCTAGCGTTAGAAACTCTCAGAATAAAAGCATTTTATTCTAACTTAAATAATCTAAAGGGAGTCTGTGTGTATGCGGCATGATGACATAGTTTCATTCCCGTATTGAATAGACATCACAATTCTCTGCGCGAGATAAGAACCGACCCTTTTGCCACCAGCAGAAACAATGTTTTTTCACCCAAATCACCCTACACAAGGCATCCGATTATAATTTTTTAAAATATATTTAGCATGTACAGACAGCGATACAGGTTTATTATATGTCTAGAAGAAGAAGAGACGGCAAAACCCTTGCATGTACGTTTGCTGCTCCTATAAATAAAAGGCTGAAAGCAATCTAGACAAGTTTACTGTTAATGAAATCGAGAGCAGCCGGCGGTCGTACGTGACGGTTTGAAATTGAGTTTGGCGAGAGATTTTTTCTTCTTTTATATTACGTTAGATTCATAACGCCTACGTCATACGTCGAGCGGTCACTGGTATCCAAGGACATGTTATCAACTCCAAGTAGGATTAAAGTCGTATAGACACTTATCCAGGATAGCAGTTTGGGGGAGTATGGGGATTGCGGGTTTATGGGGGAGATAATAACGGGAGTACATAATTTCCGTGAGGCGTTTTGGCGATTATTCGAACTCCCCTCCTACTTTTGTTGTTCCCTCCAATTACATATGTGACATTTTTCAGAATATATTTTTCGCGTTATTAATCATTCGCCGTCTGTATAATAAGCGAAGTCCATTATTTCTGTGAATCAATTTGACGATTTGGCACTTTTTGGATCCCCGCCCCTATGGAGCTAATCAGTAGCCTTACGGCAGTGGAGAAACATCATTTATTTTACACTTGTTCTTGACAGAAAAAACCCTAATTTTCAGATTTTAAAGGTGGTAGAGCCGTTAGAGCTCGCCCGGGGCGGCGGCACCGCCACCCTCATAAGCCGCCGTAAAGCAACATGTTCTTCATGTATTGTGTTTCGGTTGGGGAGGTGTCATTGCCGGATACACATTATTGGTGGCGACCATCTTAGTCCTCAAGAGTAGGAACGCATCCACTTCCATCCTTAAATAGAACTTCTGTTCCATTTGAGTTTGGACGTAATTGTTGGACCATTTAACATCAGGTGGCCTGCATGCCCGTTTCTGACTCTTTCATTTATAAAAAAAAACACTTGTTCTTGACAGAAAAAAACCCTACTTTTCAAATACCCATCCTACTCCTGAATGCGCATGTTCATGGTTTGCATCGACTTAACATCATTGGGCCTGCTTGTTTCCTACTTATCTCAAATAAAAAATAGGTCTGCTTTGAAAATTATCCTGTTTTCCAGTCGTCAAACGCGAAAGATCTTGTACATAAATCACAGTCTTTGTCCGCAGCTGACACAGATAATTTGTCGCCACGCGCTCCATATTTTTCCACTGGCAATAAACGTAGTGATGTATATTACAGATATGTATCGACAATTTATAAATTTCCAGTTTTTTAATGCAAAACCATCTATTGTTGAGTTATAACTTTATATAAATTGATCTGTAACACATTCTACTACACGAGGTGTTAGGTACTCTCTGTTATGCCGTCATGTCCCCTCTCTGCCACTGTTCTCTATAATACATTATAAAAGTATTTGTTTTTCTACTTCTGTTTTCTGGATATTATTGTAATAGATAATAATAACTTCATAACTTTAATTTATCTATTTCCTTTAATTACCACCTCAATATACAGTGTACGTAAATATTTTTACATAATTTGTGTTACATTTACCTTACGAACTCTACACATAATATTATATGTAATAAAAAGTGAATCAACAGTTTCTCTAACATTCATTCCTCATTATTTTCCACATTTTCATCTTTATGAAACCGAAGTCTATTCAGCCCCAAGCTCTAATTACGGTGCCTTTTGTACTATTCACAGTATCCATACCGGAATTAAGGTAGCTGTTACTGTATTGATGTAGCTTTGTTCTCAAATCGACTACAATTTTACGAGCCTTTCCCTGCGGTGTACAAAATTACTGTGTATTATTATTATTACTTCGTGCAACGTGCTTGAGGCTGGTACACACTTTTTGTGTACATACAAATCTGTATGAAATACGGGCGAACACAAGTATTGTGGTTTCTTCGGTGCTACAAGAGTGAAGGCGGACATTACGTCTTTGTATTCGTGGATTCTTCACTGATCCTAAACATTACAATATTTGTATGAATTTTTGGCGCATCTCTACTCTAGAGAAATAAGCTCCAGCTTAGTGCCGCCTCACGCAATCCTGAATCGATGTAATATGAGCGCCGCAGTCAAAGTGTCAATCGATATTATCGATAATATTCGAACATCACTGTTCAAATCAAATCATTTATTGTATGCACTTGGATCCCTCGGGAGTCTCTCCTGATTTCTTACGAGGAAGTCCATTTTGTAGTTAACTTTTTGTAATAGTAATTCTCGTTTGTGACCTCTTTATAATTTTAATAAATTCCTCATTCCGCTTACAAGACAACACTTAATTAAATTTTAAAATTCTTTAACTTTTGCATTATTTTTTTCGCGTATGTTTCTCTGTGTGTTAAATTCTTCAGATTTAGACAAAGTCGAACGGAAGTTTAGACGGATCAATTCAAAATAAATTACTTAAGGCTTTATTAAATAAGTGAAAAATGACCTTTAGTATAATCTAGAAGTGTTCAGGACTTATTTGAAATTAAGCTTACGCCGTTTTGAATGTCGTTACTTAGTGTTACAGTGTTTTATCAAGAAAAAAAATCTTAAAACGGAGTTTCCAGGGCACAATTTTGAGACCGCTTTTGTTACGTTGTCAGTGTTATGTTTTGGACAAGTGTATTGTAATGTTATATCTATGTTGTGTGTTGGCAGTGTTTGTGGTGTGTTCAGTGCAGAGTCTCCAGCTGGACAGCCAGGCCTCGACCAGAAGGCCGAGAGTCACGAAGTACAGTAAGACCACGCTTACACCTGGAGGATCAACGGTATGCTTTTTTATACAAGTAGAATAGCAAACAAACTTGTAGCTCATCTGATATTAAGTTGTCGCTGCAGCCCATGGACATTTACATCTGTAACACAAATAGGACTGAGCTTGTCCGTAGATGTGTTACTATTGTTGAGGACTAAGACGAAGCGAAGTGCTTCGCTTGTAAGTGTAGCCGGCAACCGCCCTTCTAAAAAAACACAAAGATTGCTTCATGGTGTAAAATTAGCGTGAGGGCATCTCTCCAGGTAAACAGTAAATCTCCCAATTTTAATTCCAAGTTTATAATTTTTTCTAGACATTTCTATTTCCTCAGTTACTTTAATCAATGTCTGTCATCTAGACAGATAATAGTTAAGCTATTGTTTTTGAAAGCAATCAACAACAGAAGCGTCCTACGTTAAGGGAAACCGTGAAGCAATTATTTTTAATATTCCAATTGTATTAAGATTTATTATAATAAAATATCTTTATTTCGAAAAAAAAAATTATAGACTATTAAGAATGAACACAGAAACCGGTAATTATTTAAAGTAATGTGCATTGTTTAATGAGTGTTGTACCTGACATTGACATATTACAAAGGAGTGAGAAGTATTTAGATATATGAAGTTATTTCCGTTAGTGTTTTTCTCTTTATCAATCGTCAAAAAGTAACGTTAGACGTTAAAACGTATGAACTGATTATTTTACTTTCATATTCAATAATTGTATGTAAATATGATGTATGAAATAATGTATTGGAAGTTAAAATTAAATTTGAATCGTATCTTATTAAAGAAATTAAAGTTTAAACGAGCATAAAGCCTACCATATAACAAGTTGTTTCTGCCGCTTATGGATATCTGTAAATTATCGTGAACTCTACTGGATTTCATTCCGTATACAAATATATGATCACAAGGGCAACGAGAAATGATATAGTTTTGTGGTTATGTCGTATTTGAAAGTTTTACTAACTACCTTCTTTACTTTCGCCCATTGACATAAACTATCTACGCAGTAGGTGAAAGGCAGATAGATGGCTAACCTCCAGTAGCAAACGTTATCCAGTTATTTACTCTTGAGAGATAATAATAATAATAAATAAACTTTATTCACGGTAAAGGTGACACAGTATACATTTTTTTTAAACTAAGAACACTACAATTAGTAATTACAGTATATAATGGTAATAATACAAAAGATATCAGTCTTTAACCTTATCGGAAGCTTTAATTTGAAAACATCCGATTGGTATATTGGATACTAACTCATACCTAATAATCTTCACTGATACCTCCACTTTGGAGTTCCTTTTGGCTTTCCTTAGGTTTCTGGAATATCTGTGCTAACCAGTAAAAAGGGCTTATAATTACTTGTTCTTCCAGGAACCAGCAACAGAACGGAGTTTAATGACGGCAACGTACCGTTTGCAAGGCAGTGGCGGTGAGACGTGTATTTTGCTGACTGTAGACGCTCTTCTCGATATATCATATCTTACGAAGCTCAATGAACGCGCGGTAAGTTTTCATCTGTCGATCCAACACGTAAATACTCGTAAACCTCTGAGTTCTTCTAGCAATTTTGACGTGAGTACGTCAGAATGCTTCCATAGTGAGAAGCTGGTAAAAATACAGGATAATAACAAAATATGGGTATACAGAATGATGTTATAGCTACATATTCATCTCCTACATCCAAAATTTTTTACAAGACTGGATAACACTTTGAATGCAGCGCTCATATATTCGATCGAGTCAGGACTGTGGAAGGCGGATTAACCTGGAGATTTTTCTCTAGAGTAAAATGCGTCGACAATTCACACAAATATTGTATTGTTTAGTATCGGTGTATCATCTACGAATACGTAGACGTAATGTTCGACTCGGGTCTTAAAACGCCGACGTAAACACAGCACGTTCGTTCGTCCGTAATCCATTCAGATTTCTAAAGAAGCCTCGCCTCGCTTGTAGCCAGCAACCGTTAACAATCGAAACACAAGAGCTTCTCAGTGGATTGAATTTAATTCACTGTAAGAATTAGAATATTGAATGTGTTTTCAGGACGCAAACACGTTCGTCCCAAATAACGCTAATGTGGCTGGTGCGTGTAAAGAATCTGATGCGGAAACTCTCATCCTGTCGTTCAAGGAGTTCTCGCTGGAATGGTCTTTTGCGAAGGTGAGTTTTACAATTACATAGTATATAATAAATACGCTTCCGCTATCTGCCCGGTTGGATCTTCCAAACTATGCAACGGATCTTAATACGGTTTTCATCAATAGGCAGTGATTCGAGAGGTAGGTTTTTATGTATGATTTATTAATGTTTTGTGTAGATTTAATGAAATATTACAATATTATGTTAAAGATAAGTCAAAACACATACACAGAGTTTTGACGAGATGTCATGTTTTAAATTCACTCGTGCGAAGCTGTTTGGGATCGCTAGTTTGTTATAAGAAAACAGTTTAATGTAACTCTGGGACAAAACTTAGTACGATACAACTTTATGTATTATTAAATTGCGTATAAAATTAATTGAGATTGCAGAGAATTGCGATTATTATTCAACGCGGGAATGCAGCTTGAGTTCTTGGAACTGTACCGCATGGGCTCGGACTCCCTTTAGACTGTTTTGGTTAGACTTTTATTATAATTGCTTTTTAGGTTTTCATCATTCTAAATATTTCTACTTAAGTATATACAAATATATTTAAAAATACATAAAAGAATACATATAACACGAAACATCACAACATTAATTATGATAAAAGCCAAATCTGAATACTCAATAGGGAGTCTGTGCCCTTGTGGAATATGTCAAACAACTGGCTGCATTTCCGCACTGAATAGCGATCGCAATTCTCAACGCGGCATATGAACCAGCTTGTCACTAAGCACTGAACAGGGAACGCAATTCGCTGTGCGAGATATGAACCAGCTTGTCACTAATTGTTTGAAATTCCAGACGCCAGGCGGAGAACGTTGGTACGCTGATAGCCTGAGACTGACTTACAACTCGAGTGCTCGTATCCTGGAACATGCGGCGAAGCAAGGCCGTCGGGTCACCCTGACCACGGGTCCTCGAGCCCTGCTCTTCCCCACACCAGTTGGCAAGTCCTACTTCTGTCCAGACGAGACGATCGTGGACATGGCTGAAGAAGACGCAGGGTAAGTAAACTGATTTGGAGTTTTGGATCTTCTTTCGGTGCCTCCAAAACGAAAGCTTACGAGTCGTTGTTTATAGACGTTCAAAAAGAGTTCTCAAATCAAGTCAAATCAAATAATTTATTTGCACATATTGCAACGAAAGGCTTTCTCTTATGTTGATAAAGTAGAAAACGACGTCAAGCAGCAATCTGATGTTCATTTTTTTTTATTGCGAAAGAGTAAAAAACGAGCATTAAGGCCACCTGGTGTTAAGTGGTTACTGCAGCCCACGGACAACCACGTCTAATCTCAAATAGAACAGAAGTTCTATTTAAGGATGGACGCGGATGCGTTTCTAC
>DWON01009694.1:0-11235 GCA_018251015.1 Phocides pigmalion okeechobee | reverse complement strand
TTCATCCCCGCTTCACGCTCCGTATCAACTGTTTGAATAGAGATACGCCACTCTGAATTTATTGTGAATAACCACCCGTTTATCCAACGCGGCGTAGCGGGCTACCAGAGCATCCTGTATGATTTTTCATAATATACAACATACATTTTGCTTCATTAGTATTTTGCGAATCAAGTCTGATTGACATAAGAATAATTTTGCATAAAATGCAAGTCCCGTGAAAATAAGTTTCTTTGAAAATAAATAATTTTAGGTTACTAGTATTATCCAACTGAGTAGTAAACCTGGGACACATCAGTTTCACCAAAACCTACAAAACTAGCATAGTAAAGTCAGAGTTCCAAGATATTCGCAAGCATAAAAGAAAACATAATGTAACCTATTTATTCACTTCTACCATTTACCCACTAAAATTACTGGATTCAAGTTATTTGGAATCTGATTATGTTAAATTTGTTATTTGTTAGCAAATAACATATATGTGTTAGTGTTAGTGACGTACCCGCTTAGCGCGGATGTTGTCGGCGTCGAAGTGTCCGCGCTCGATGAACTGCTCGGCCTGCGCGCGCAGCGCGTCGATGCGCTCGGCGTGCGAGCTCACGTCCGCCTCCAACAGCGCGTGCTTCTTCTGCAGGTTCTGCACGCTCGTCAGATCCTGGCAACACAGTAACATTGTACTTCTACAATATTCGAAAGGTAAATTAATGGTAAATTTGGGTTAAAAAATTGTAAGAAAATTTCATTTGTTGATAACCCATATGGTGTACATAAATTAATAAATACTCTATTTCAGTAAAAATAGTAAAATACAATATAATAGAGTTGCAGTTAATTTTTTAATATGACAGGTTTATTGAACCAGACCTTATCATCTTCCAAGTTCCAAGTTATTTACTCAGTTGTCTATCACCATATTCTATTAAATGTTACATGTAATGATTGGTTAAGTTAATGAAGTACCTTTCCATAGTCCTCACTGAGCAACTGACCCTCGACCTCGGAGAGCCACAGCTCGATGTCCTCGGCGGCGCGGTTGAACTGCTGCTGAGCGGCGGCTTCCTGCAGTTTGCTACCCTTGAGCTCCGACGCGGCCGCCAGTTTCTCCCATAACGCACCAACTTCCTCTACGCGGGCTTGAATTTGAGCTGTACAAATAAAACGAAATTAATATGGACATTACAATTTAAGCCAATACAATTTTTCAGCAATAGAAATAGAATTCACAAATAATATAAACCTATGTATATTAATCACAATATAAATCTGTCTAAGGATCCAAGAGTAAAAGTAATCATCTGGTGTAGAAAATCAAAATATTTTTATTCATTATTTACACAACTATTTTTGAACGGCAATAAACTACCATCGACTCGTTAGGCTTTTCGTTGTGGAGAAGATGCGACGAATGAAACTCCTTAAGAAAATCCAAATAGAGGATTCAAGTTGAAAAATAACATTATGTTAGTAATAAAAAACACTAACGCTTAGCAAAGTGTTCCTGCTCTAGAAGGCGACTGCCGAGCGCGGTGATCTCGTCCACGCGCGGCTTGTTGGCCTGCAGCTCCTGCTCGAAGTTCTGGTGCTTCTGCACCTTGCCGTTCAGGTTCGTGGGGTCCAAGTACGAGTCGTCCGTTGCGAACTTCAGCTTCTCGTTTATCCAACCTGATGAGACACAAGTATAACTTAACAATCACCCATTTAACACTTTTGATTGCGGTGCTCAGAGATTAGCGCACTGACTCGATCAGCGTTGCGATGTGTATTCTCTAGACAGACGATATGCTGAAAATTCACTAAAATATCGTATTTTTTAGCATATATACATTAATTACGACAACATAGACGTAATGACCGGCCTCAGTCTTGTAACGCTAACGTAAATACGGCACTTTTGTTCGCCCATAATCTATACAGATTCGTACGTACAACACAGGGGTTTATAAGCAGCAAGCGCGTTATGCCAAAAAATACACAGCAGTTGGCAGGAAAAGTGTTAAAAAAATCCAAATAACAGCAAATTGTTGCGATTTAAGTGAATTCATTGAGTGTTATAATTTTAAAATAATGACACTCTTTTAATAGCGTCACCAATAAATAAAATTGATGATAAAATTAACTTACCCTTAGTTTCATCACAGTCACGTTCGAATTGCTGATATTTGTAGGCGTCTTCGAGTAGCGCACGGCGTTGGTTCGACTTCTCGAGAAGGGCGGCACGACGCTCCAACAACTGTTACAATAATAACTCAAATTACACAATGGTATTTTTAAAAAAGAACCCTTCTGTTAATTAATATCAAAAAAGCAAACGATTGTTTATTCACTTTATAATGTAGTTGTTTATACACACCATTTCTCGTCTCTGAGCCACATCATCAGCAGCATAGTGTTGTCCCTCAATAAGCTTGGTGGCGAACTCGTCTAGCGCCTTGATCTTCTCCTCCTGGGCAGCCAGCGACTTCTCGAAATCTTCATGCTTCTTCAACAGGGCCTCTACAGAGTCCAAGGAGTCACCCACATCTTCGTTGGCAAGGAAAGCCTAGGGTAAAAAATAAAAATTGTGATGCAGAATTGTCTTGAGATTTTTTATTACAAATTAGTTCTACATAGCATATAGAATTTTGGTGACATTTTAAGTTATGCCAATCTTATCTACAATATACTTGATAAACAAAAACTGTATCTAACTGAGGTTGAGAGTGACCACATCGTAAAGTAAAGTTCTTACATTGTGTAGTATGTAAAGTGGTTACCTCCTGCTTGTGCATCCAGGCGTCGGCCTGCTCGGTGTCGCGGTAGAAGAGCTGCAGGTCCATGCACTGCAGGTAGAGCACGCGGCGCTGGTCCCACAGCGCGTGCAGCGCGGCCGAGTCGCGGCCGAGCGCGTCCAGCGCCGCCTGCACGTCGGCCGCGCCGCGGTGCCCGCCCTCCACCAGCGCCTGCCCGCTCGCCACGCACGCCGCCATCACGTCCTCGCGCGCGTCCATCTCGCCCTGAGCGTGCATTTACAGCGCGATTAATATGTGATCCTTATGACTTATGTTAAAACACATACGAACGTTACGAGCCCCTGATATTGAATGGTTGTCGCAACTTGTAAACGTTCATATCAATCCTTAAACTACACTTCACTCGCGTTTATATAAATAAATAAATGTACCCAAACATTGCAGCAAATTTATAAATATATTGATACCTGACAAATCAATATTAAAAGTAACAGAATACAAAGATAAAAAAAAGAAAAATACAAACAAAATGAAGAAATAAAACAGTTGAATCTTTTTAATATTAATCTGCATGTCCATTTCTTAATAAAAAAATTAAAAACCATTTAAAATTGCCTTTAATAAAGTAAACACTATTATTATGTAATTTTAACATATAGAATTATAAGAAGTAAAATTAATTAAATTAACACAAACATCTGTATTAATATTTCCTCAAAATAAAATCACACTATACCTTATGCTCCTGGTGGCGTTCAAGTAGAGCCTCTGCTCCGGGCACGTCTTTGGCGAGGTCGTCCGCGGCGATGAGCGCACGTATGTCGCTCATCCACGACACCAGGTCGCGATAGTCCGCCAGGAAGCGGTGCAACGCGTGCGACGATTCTAGTTCCGCACGACGTTCCTACGAAAACCGTAATCATTAATGCTAATAAAAAATGTAAATAGTAAAATGAAAAAAATTAAATACACAGTTTTTATTATCCTTATTCCAATTTAGCCATTTATGAATGAGAAGACAAATTGAAAATAAGATGTGAATTTAAAATTTTAAAATATTTTCCAAGGTTTTTTTTTTTTATTTGAAAGATTTAGTATAATTAGTTTACATACAAGTGAATATTAGAATACAAGTTACCTTGGCCTTTTGCACCAGCCGCTGCCAGGCGTTGGCGATCTCGTCGCGCTTAGAATGTATAGCGGGCGCGTGGTCCGCATGGATGGCGGCCAGGCGCGCCGCCTCGCCGTCCAGCGTCGCCACCTTGTCCTCCAGCGCAGCCAGGTCGCGCTCCACGCCCTCGTGCTTGCGCTGCAGAGTGTAGGCATATCTTAGTTGCTATTATTGGACGATCATGATCGTGGTAAACCATGAAAACTTTTTATTATTTTATATTACATTATCATTCTTATACAAATTTTGTCCTATTGAATGTGCCTCGTGTACACGCTTTTCGATAACTAGTTATAATGTAGTATTCACTTAAAATAAAATATTAATTACACACAAAATACAGCCTACCTGCAAGGTTTGCACAGTAGCGAGGTCCCTGCCGTAATCGTCGGAGCCGAGAACGACATCTTTCTCGGATATCCAGGCGATGGTCTCGTCAGCATCACGGTTGAAGCGCTGAATCTCATGTGCGCCGAACAGCCGCTCTTGGCGCATCAGCGCCATCTGTCGCAGGCGGTGCCAAGCCTCGTTCAGTTCCTGTAATTAATTATTTACAATTAATATTGATAAGACAAAGTATAGAGTACCATGAATCCTAAGGAGTAACTAAGAGTCAAATTATGCACCGACTAAAAATCTACAATCAAGCATTTGGTCTAACATAGTCGTAGGCGTAATAGTTCCGTTCGCAATAACTCTTTGTATTCATCACGCCTACATACTACGCAAACTAAATTGTTTTTCGTCATTTAACTACGTAGGCATGTCATACAGATAGTTCCCAGTTAGTGATCAACCATTTAGTTATTAATGTTTTTGTAAGTATTCATGGTGGCCTGGAGCTTAAAACATATTCAAGTTAAACAGCAAACTCACATCCTTCCTCTTGACGATGGTTTCACGTTCGGGATGTCCTTCGAGCACGAGACGCTCGGCCAGCTGGTTGACCTCGGTGACACGGTACTCCTGAGCCGCCATATCCTTCTGGAACTCGTCGAACTTGCGCTGCAGCACCTCCACGTGTTCCAAGTCTGAGCCGAACTCGTCCGCGCATACAAATGTTTCCTGCAGAGGTTGATGAAATGTCATTCATGGATTGTTGTTGACAAATAACGATTGGAAGAAAATCGTAAGTTTACAGATCAATTTTCAATTGTTCCATTCTTCCATTGCAGTATTACTAGTAATGTTGGATAAAAAAATATAGTGAACAATTCATAGTTAAACTAAATCTATAGAGGACGAAAAAACACATTGACCATCAATTAATTCAGTGTTATGTGACACAAATGTTAGAAAAGATAAAAAGTTAACTTTTTTTAAAGTCAAATGTGCATTTGTAATGTTTAAAAAGCAATCAATGTTACAAGCTATTATGTGACTAATTGAGAAGCTTTTAATTTCTTTTGTATGTACCCCAATACCAAACCTTTCCTAACTAAAACCACAATTACTTCTCTGCAAACATGGGAGCGGCGGTTTTACTAAGTCACCCTATAGTTCTACTCTTATCAAATTTACAGTTAGTTTACAGGATAATTGTAATGCTCACCTTGTCATGAATCCAGAACATGACCTCGTCACAGTGTCGCAGGAACTGCACGAGCACAAGCGCCTGCTGCAGCTTCATGCCCTTCTCGGCGAGGCGGGACAGCAGCAGCTCCCACAAGCGGTGCAGCTCGTCCAGCCGGCGCCGGATAGTCTCGGACGCGAAGTGTCCCGCAGAGATCATCTCACTGCCCGTGTTGTCCAGCACCACTATCGCATTCGAGTGGGCGGCCACCTCAGCCTCGAAAGCTTGATGTTTTTGGATCTTAGCCTGGTTGGATAAGTTTCAAATTGAAAAATGTGGAAACTAAGCCTGCATCAACAAAACATTTTTTAAATATTACATTCTATTGTTACACTTGCAGCTTAGTTATTAAAATTATATTAATTAATTAAATAAACAAAATATAAATTCTATTACAAATTTGCAAGACCAAGTTATTACCTTTTAGACGATTTTATTTACAACATCTGAAATAAACTCCATAAAAACAGGAGTTCCATATGTGTGGCTAACAATTTCATTACTATTTATCAGGTATGAAATAGTCAACTTCTTATGCAAGTGGATTATGTCAGCATCCAAAATCTCAATAATAATAAACATAGAAAGAATGAATACCTGCAAGTTGGTGGGATCTTTGTAGCTCTCGTCACTGGCAGCTTGCAGCTTCTCCTGAATCCAGGATTCGAGCTCATCAGCATCGCGCTTGAAGTACTGGAAGCGGCGCGAGTCTTCCAACTTCTCGCGTTTGGCACGCGCCTCCTGCTTGAAGTCTTCATAGCGACTTAATACCTACACAGAAATACCAATATCAAAAACAATCTTTATGTGAAAAAAAAACGTGATTGACCACGCTCCTCTGACATTTTATAGCTATTTTTTGGCTCATTCATTTATACCGTAGTTTCTGGTCTCGAGCTACAGATAAAACATTAGTTGTAAAATGGGAGAAATGGGCATGAAAGAAGGGACATGTATTTAGTCACATCACTTTTTTCTATCCGGGAGGGAGGGTGGATACAATGCATGCTTTGAAATATACACCATTATACATTGCGGTGGTGGATTGTTGCAAAGTAGTTTTTAACAACAACTTAATAGCATGGAAATTTTGCAAAGTAACGCCTGATACTATTAACTAGCATAAAATAATATCCACATTGGAATAAAGTTATTTGGGGCAAGGATCAAAAGAACAATGGTACGCAACTAATTGCATGTCCAATTAATAATTCATTACAACACAAAATGTTGCACCAATTAGTAATATGACAAATTGCAAAATTGACACATTAAATAAAATAGTAGTTTCAGAACACTGGATGTTAAATTAATGCAATTTATAAAAATCTGTTACATCCATTACGAGTCTGATTTTGAATATTCATATTATACCTGCTCACGACGCTCTTGAATATCCTCTGCAGTCTCGAGGATCTTCACCTCTTTAGGTGGTGGAATCTGCTCCATGATGGATGCGTTCAATCAGCTATAACAAATAAATACAAGTCATAAATATTTAGTATAAACTTAAAGATCCTTTGAGTTTAATCTAAATAATACTTCCAGCCATTTCTCTTTGAAAACCTTATATAAGACCAGGTTACTTTTTTTGATAAAAACCTGAGAGTTGTAATCACATTGTACTAGTAATTGTGAAATTTATAATTACCTTTAACATATATGTGCCTAAAAAGATTAAAATACCTAAGTCAACTGTATTGCATATGCAAGAGCTCTTAAACTTCTAATGTGAATATAAATCTTTGACTATAACTATAATAAAAATAGATACAATCCTAAAACAAAATTTTATACTTGCTTCGTTTGTACAAATGTTGCTTTTAATCTTACTTAAGAAAGTAATTACCTCTTATCTATCTTTATTAGACAATTACAAACATCTTGTATACATGTAAAAACGAAAAATGTACAATCCAGTTCCACCTAATTATCCATTAAGAGCTTAAGGTCATCACTTGACATCACAGTCCGGTTGGTTCAATTACATCACACAACCTTGTGACTCACCACTCATCTACATAGCTTGTTTCCAACTGATAATGACTGTGTGAGCAACAAAACCTTACATATTTGTCAATTGTTATCTTCTTTTCCCAAGAGTGTGTATTGTAATATCTTAGAATTGAAAATTAAATATAGATCCTAAAAGTATAGAAATTATGCAAGAATGTTTTACACAAATTTTCAAGTTGTCAAGTTTTTTCAACACTTACTTTATTTCTTATTCTTATAGTATATGTACATTAAATATAAGCCATAAATTATATATAAACATTAATAAATTGAGACAGAACATAACATTTAAGTTGTAAATATCTGTGTGTTCTCATTAGGTACCAGCAAATAAAGAAATTGCTTTCAAATGAATTCTTGTGTTTTGGATATTTAGAATAAAAATTCCTAAGAACATTTGGTACTTTCAATATAATTAACTTACACTTTAATAATTCATTAGAATTATTGTATATATTTTAATCATATAGTAACTGAATATAATTATTTTAATCAAATGAATAGTGAAAACCATGAATTATAAAAAAAAAGTTATGTAATGTTAAATCAACCACATACTGAATACCAAAAAGATAAAATTCACTTACATGATAACTTTTTATGATCCTGATAAGTTAATTACATTAGTTAAAGGCAGAGAATAGTTCAGTTAACTTGAAGCATGGTAATGAGAAGCCAAAGACAAAGTTCAGGTTACATTATCTGTTCCCAAGTTACAAATCAATAACTTGATACCTACAGTAATATGATATGGGCCAGACTGTTCTGCTCCACTGGGCTGTCATACACATATTTAACTGCAAACCTTATTGCTATACACATAAGGTTCATTATTGGGAACCGTTTTATATTGGATACAATACACAATATGTCAGCCTATCCCACCCTTCATGGGTGGGGCTATAGAACAGCTGATTTAAACATTTCTAGAACTGTAGGTACTTAGGTATATAAATTCTAGCTACTGTCGTTGTAATTAATTAGGGGTAAATTAAATGCAATGAGTAAAGTTGATTATGTATTCATGAACTTTAGGAAATTATGAGAATTTTATTTCGAATTACTATGATTGTAATTAACGTCTTAGAAGTATATAATAGCTTATTAAAATTTAAATCGGAACAGCAATGTATGAATCACACCTTAATTGATTCATGAACATAATAGCACTAAAAACTTACAATTTCAACAACACTTTTATGTAGGTTACACAGTACCTAATCAATACTATCTTGTCCGCACTGTTGTGCTGCACTATCGTTACCTACAAGCTAAGGCACTCAAGAATTATCAATTACTGTGAAAGTACACATAACGACGTTCGGTGCACTACGACGGTGTTCCAGATTCCACGATCGGAACGCATCGGCGGCCTCGCGGCAAGCTACTCGCCCTACCTATACCTATATCGACCTATACACCTCCCCTCGTACTCAATGACGTAATGCTCCAAAATAAACCTAATAAGGATAACGGGACTAGACAATTTAGACTTCCGCCGGGAAGCTAATCATTTATTTGTGATTTATTATAGTTAACATTCGGTTAATGCAAGCATTCGATTACAATATAACAAAATATTTAGGGTTTCATTACAAATCATTGGAAATGGACGAAATATGGATTTTACCAATATATGGGTGTGTCACAGATAAGCTGTAATATTTCACTAAATAACGAAAAATAGTTCAACATTTTATTTTAAACAGTTCAATTACAACTTACCAGTATGTCTAAAGACAAACTTTGAATAAAACAAGTATTATTTGCCACTTTCAATGAATTTTTAGGAAAATTCGTTCGTTCGACGTGCTGAACGCGTCACTCCGCCTACACTAATGTTGCCATTTGCAGAGTTTATGACCAATACTGACAGCAATTTAGCTGGATGTTGTGAAGTAAATTAATGTAATGTAATTTGTATAATGATGTTTAGTTAAAAACAAAAAACTTAAACTAACTAAATTGTGAACTTATTTACAGAAGCATTATTATTTACATATTTAAAAAAAAGTTAAGGATACATTAAAGAATATTACATAATATGTTAAATATTTTTTATCTATTTCCATTAACGTCACAATATTTTTTATTATGTCTACACCGGAACTCAGTTGTCAAAAGCAGGTATTCTGCTATGGCTGTCGTCTTGTTTGTTGTATCAATTTGTGTGTCAATTATCAATTAACCCTTGTTAATAATGGCCTGTTGATTATTAAAAAGCTGTGGTTGGTGCAGATAATATTGTAGTGCATTGTAATGTGTATGTGAATCATGGCGGCCGGTGGTGAGGAGCTGTGGCGCGAGTGCGCGTCCTGGCTGACGAGATGTGGCTTGCTGCGGCACGATCACAAGGCGAATTGGGAGACTAGCACAATCCACGATCTGGCGTACACGCTGCGGGACGGCGTGCTGCTGTGCAATCTACTAAACACTCTCCACCCTGGATGCATCGACATGAAGGACGTGAACCAAAGGCCGCAGATGGCACAGGTACGTACGGAACCACCGCGCGACCTTCGCCCTAATTACCACTACGCCGTCAGTATCATCGCCTACTAAACATATAGGTGTGCGTCGCGGCTATACATGTGGTAACATTCATTTCTAAATTTGTAAAGTAAACCTGAAATATTTTTGGATAGCACGCATGTTTTTATTCGCTGTTCACGTTATCGTATACACATGTTGCAAATTCAGTGCTATTTCAAAACGTCATAGTCAGCTAACAGTTTTGTGTGCTATTCATATCATTTTAATATGAAGTACAGTTACAGAGCTATTTATGTCAATGTGGCATTAATTATGCATGCATTGATGAATGACATTATATGGCCATTGATGTTTGTGTTGAATATCCAATACTGATTGAATGTGTTCCGGTGTATCTGCATGGGGAATTATGAATGAAGTGTGTATGAATGGATTTGGCATGGCTTGTTGTATACAACGGCTTTGCAGCTGTATATATCAGTTACCATATTGAAAGTGATTGTACAAATTTCATTAATTTTGTCTGTTTCATTTCAAAAAAAAAATTGATTCTATAGACATTTATGCAGTCTGGCAGTGCCTATCATGTTGTTTGCCTTTAAGAAGCCATAAATGTACAATACTTCTGTTTTGTTGCACTCATACTCAACGATAACCAACTCCATTTAAAACTAGAGTTCTTCTTGAAATTTACATAGGATGTTCCTATGATGGTCTAAGATGGCTTTCCACAAATAAAGCCATTCCTGTAAATATGCTTTAGTGTACATCTTTTAAATCAGAAATCTCAAATTCTTTATTTTCCTATATGATACCTTTGAATTCAATTAAAATCAATATGTTTTTGTGTGCATCACAAATACATATAACAGAACAATTGAAAGCAAAATAAATGTAATAGTGGAGAACAAAATACGGTCAATATGGCTATGGTAACTGTCTTTTTCAACTTGAATAGCAGCCATACTCACATCACATACACACGTCACATTGTCAACCATATTGAGGGTAAAAATTAACTAAGGCATGTATAAATTTAGAGGTTTTAAAAATTTAAAGTTGGTAGAGCCGTTAGAGATCGCCCAGGGCGGCACCACCGCCACCCTTATAATGCGCCGTAAAGCAACATGTTCCTCATGTATTGTGTTTTGGTTTGGTAGGTGTGGTTGCCAGATGCACATTATTGGAGGCGACCATCTTAGTCCTCAAGAGTAGGAACGCATCTGCGTCCATCCTTAAATAGAACTTCTGTT
>DWON01009693.1:0-11235 GCA_018251015.1 Phocides pigmalion okeechobee | reverse complement strand
GTGTCCTAAGCAGACTTTTTTGCAAATTTGCCTAGCAAAAATATTGGGTCACCTGATAGAAATTTGTCATATAGGGTACTGGCTGACCAGGAATCGAACCAGAACCTTTTGCGTGAGTGACCGGGTTGGTGATCGTTGCCTCATGAAATTCGCCTGGTAATAAGCAACTGTTATAAACTCAAAATCAAAATATTATTATTCAAAGTAGAATCTTTGTGAACGTCAATAAACTTCCACGCAAGGTGTTGTGTTTTATAGAAGAGGTGCGATAAAAACTCCAAAACACACAATCTTTCTAACATGTTCTCCAAAGTAAAACAGTGTAAAACACTGTAAAACAGTGTAAAAACACTGTATTTTACTAAATACTAAATTAGAATTTTACTATACAGCATTTTTTTTTATTTCATGGTTTTTTATTTTCATTTTATTTACAAAAATGAATTTCTTAAAACTAATTATAATAAAAGTTTAATCTAAAAAACAATTCGTGGCTATGCGGTATGGTGACAAGAACGCTAGCCACATTCCCGCGTTCACTAGCAATCGCACTTCTCTGCGCGAGACGTGAATCAGCCCTCTTGTTAGCGGCGGCGTCTATCAAACGTAGGAATAATTATTCCAAAAAGTTTTGGGCACTCGGACCCCACGGACCAAAGGTTTCTAAGCCAAGGGGAACAAACACGTAATCACTGCTTAGTGGAACATATTTACGTCTTTTGGCTTCTTCAGCCTCTGCCGCAGCTACAGCCCTCGACACCGTTCCAACAAGAGGAAAAGGGGCCAAGGTTCTACGCATGTTGAGTTCCATACGAGGGTGCTCCACCATTCGCAAGGAATTAGTGTCAGACCATCCGGCCGATTGCCATCATCACGCACTATCCCCACTGTTATTTTTTATGTGAGAAGAGTAGCAAATGAGCATGCAAACCACCTGATGTTAAGTAGTCGCAGACCATAGACATACGTACAACCTTAAACACGACTGGAATCAATCTGAGCTATGACGTAGATTTGTGCTACTCCTGAGGACTAAGATGTTTTTCTCGCTTCAAAGTGTAGCCGGAAACCGTACCTCTGCAACAGAAACACAAGTAATGATTTACGGCGGAATATGAGGGTGGTGGTGGAACTTCCCCGGTCGAATCATCCATTCTCCCATCTTTAAACAAAAACGGGTTCTAAAACAGAAGGTTAAACATTTTCTAAAACTATTCCGAATAATTAAGCAATTACACTACATGATGTATACTTGTATTATTTTCAAAAGAATTTAAAGTAGGTACCGACATTGCTCAAAGTACTTTAAAAATGGCGTCGCGACGGGAAATACCTAATACCAATTACTCGAAGCACGAAAACGGTTCCGCAGAACTAAACAACAAATAAAACAAAAATGGCTTAATTAGATATTTTCCCCTACGACGTACGACGTAAATAAGCCACTCAATCGCTTCAATAACTTTCAAGTATTGTTTGCTAGTGTACAAAAAGTGTCCATTGTTAGTGGAAATAATCATGAAAACCGGTTACGAATGTAGATAAACGTAAACAATACAATAAGTCGTAACACGTCAACCGTTTTAACTTCACTCACGAATTAAAACAACCCTCAAAAGTATACTGGTTTTGAAGCGAAATTTCTCATTGTTACGAACCGCCGCGACCCGAGTAATGGTCTCACGTCCCATGTGCGTGTCCTGATAAAGGGTTAAGTACACACTAACAACCTGACGTGAGTCACAAATCTACCATTATTATGTTATTGTGGGAGCCGTGTCGTTGTGGCCTCGCATTTACATACAATTTAACATGAAATGTGGGCAATAATTCATGCCGGCTGTTGTGTTATTATTTCTATTATAAAGTGTTCGCTTGACGGTTTTTCATGTCGCCGGCTGGCGTGTTAACTCCTTCGAAACGTTCTTCCAGTCGTGTGTTAACGACCAGCAGTAAAATTCAAGTTTAGAGTCTCGCGAACTAAAATAATGGCCGGCACTAACCATAAAATCGGTGGAAAGCATAATTAATCGTACTAAACAAACTGCGATTTGAATACAAATTATTCAGATCAAATTGACGTTTAACGATCGAATTTTAATAAGATGAATGGCAGAACAAACAGTAGAAAGCACGACAAAACACGAAATCCTTTCAATTTAGACGCATTATCTATGCGTCGCTTAACACGAATTCGAATGAAGGCATCCGCTGTTTAAAATGTTAATCGATGTTAGGAGCTTATTGAATATTTTTACCACGATTTATGCCCAATTAGCAGTTGGTGCGTGAATTGAATTGTTTGGGTCCAAAATGTGAATAAATACCACAATATTTACGATAATGTCCGGTCGTTTGAATAGGCGGCTCCGTAGGCGCGCCGCGGGAGAGAAGAGTTTTCGAGTAGTTTATTATACGGCGGCAAAGGGTTAGCTCTTTGTATGACGATTTTCATGTTAATTTACGCGTTGCCTAACAAGGTGGTCTTAGAGACCCGGTCTCGTTTATGAGCCCGCTTTTAAAAAATGATATTTCAGTGTTAATTCGACCGTTGAATAAGATTCTTCGCTCAATTTATTTGAGAATAAACCGTTTATTTAAGAGATGGGATTTGAAACTCGTTTACAGTTTCGTTAAGCTGACTTCAAAACGGGTTTTTGTAATTGTACCTTAAAATTAGCGTAAAGATGTAATGCCAAGAGTAATGAATGGAGTGATGAAGTGGCGTATTTATTTTTATTTGTAAAAGGTTTTTAAAAACACGGGAAAATTTAAGGTATTCGCGCAATATTTTGTAGTCGTCAGATGACACTTAATTATTGCCAGAAGCTTAGATAAAAATATCATACGATCAATTTGTTGGGAAAACCAGTATTAGATGAAAATTATTCACTATTCAATGTTTAACACATAGCTTAGTTTATATAACTCAAAACAACTACCAATAACAACAACATTTGTGCACTGAATAGCGACTGAAATTCTTTGCACGAGATACGAACCAGCCCACTTATCACCGGTAGCATCGATCAATGTAATGAGCTGTGTGAAAAATGTTTGTACTTGGACTCCTTGTACTAAAGGTATCAAAAGCAAACGGATAAACTTATAATCACTGCTAAGTGGAACATTTGTGCCGCTTAGCTTCTTGAGCAGCCTTCGCAATATCACCGGCCCTTAACAACGTTCCACTAAGGCCAGAAAGGGCCGTTGTATATTGCGTGCCATACAAAGGTCCCATCCTTATAATCCCCTTATCTCCTCCCGAGTACAAGCCCAAATAGGACTGACGACCTAAGGTCGTACATTGAAGCGTTGCTACTACTGAGGACTAAGGTCGCCTCGCTTCTAAGTGTAGCCGGTAACCGCAACTCTCCAACCGAAACATAACAGCTGCTTCATGGATCGTGTTGGACCTAAATGCTTCATGAGAGATTATGGATCGCGTGGACCTACATTTTTATTTGCTATCATGTTAAAGATTTACATTAGTCGATAACGACGAGATCCGATAGCTAAACGTGGTATCAAAGCAGGAAAACGCGCATGAATTTACACACCAGTGGTCACCCATCAAAACTGCGACTGCGGCTGACGTTGCTTAATTTATTTAATCGTACATCAAGTGTAATTCCGGTTTGTAATAACGAAATTAGGAGCACATCAGTTGATCACGACCAGATCTGATAGCTAAACGTGGTATCAACGCAGGAAAACGCGCGTGAATTTACCCACCAGTGGTCACCCATCCAAAATCCGACCACAGTCGACGTTGCTTAATTTATTTAATCGTATATAAGTGTAATTTCGGTTTCTAATATCGTTATTTCCGACCTGCTACCCTTCCACAATGACTGACCGTAGCTAATTATTTAATGAGTGCGTTTGTACAGCTCAGTCGTTCTAATTACTGAAACAGAACGATCAAAGCTTTGTGTTGCAGGGGATATTAATACACAGATGTAACTCGGGCCAATGCGGAGATAACTTGAGTTGTTAATGGTTACCTATGCTATGTAAAAGTGAGAGAACTATGGTTCGACCAGGGAAGCACCACCGCATAATCCGCCGTAAACCATTACTTGTGCTTCGGTTGAACAGGTGCGATTGCCGGCTACATTTTGAAGCGAGATGACCATCTTAGTCCTCAGAAGTAGCAACGCATCTACGTCCGAGCTCAGATAGGATTTTAGTCGTGTTTGTGATTGTACGTGGATGTCTATGGGCTGCGACTACTTAATATCGGGTGGTTTGCATGCTCGTTTGCTACTCTTCTCACATAAAAAAATGCTAGTTGGTGCAACCATATGGTTGGCAGACCTAACTTACATGCATAGCTGCGTTGTTACTCTGGAGAACTGACGGTTGTCTCGTTTGTAAGTAGTCGGCAACCGCACCGCTTTAACCGAAGTATAGTTGCTATACGGCGGAGTATGAGGTTGCAGGGCAGCGTTATGGAAGACCTTCCGGAAAGTTAGCGGATTTATGATGTTGATTGACCTTCACCTTTCCTCCGCGTATAAGCGGGGGCGGTGACGGGTCTGACGCTGCGGCCTTCGATCTTCTTCTCTTTGGAGGCAGCGACTGGTGCGAGTCCCGCCCTACAGGGACCGACATTTCCCGTGTAACAACACTTCCTGTCGCTTAGATATGTCTGGTTCGTATAACTTAGGAATAGCCGTACGGCAGCACATAGGACTTCAATTCTATGGGTTTTGGAATTTCTTTTGTAGACTCTTCTGAAAAACGAGTGCAAAAAGAGTTCTGTAAAGAATGTATTTTAAATAACAATATTTTGATTTGATATGTTGAATATCCATGGACTGTAACGATTATTTACCATCAGGTAACATTAAGTTACATGGAGAGTGCATCGTCTGTCATTACCACAAAAGGGTTGAGGATTCTATGCTACAATGAAAATAGCGCTATGGTCTTCAAATAAATATCTACGATCTATCCTATTAATGATGAAACAAAGTCATTTAACAAATTATAGAAGCAAAATAATTTCATAATTTATTGCTGCGGCTTACTGTACAAAAACATAATTCTGCGAAGCACAGTCTAGAAAAAGCCAACATGTTTTGATGTAATTTCCCGTATATCAACCTTGATATACTGGTTTTGTGAAGATGTTCAATTATTCTGTGTGTAAGAACTAAATTTTCGTAGCGGTTTAGTGAATAATTGCAGTATATATGTCATCGTCCTTTGATTCGGACACATTAATAAGAGCGGCGTATTATGAATTATTGCTGGTGGAAATAGATGGGTCGTTTGTAGTGACGGTAATGAGATGCTTATATATCGATATGAACGTCTCCAACGTTAATTACGTGAGTCGATTTTAGCGACATTTCGAACGATTTTATCTATAGATCGACCTTCCGTTCTCACTTAGTGAGATAACGTAATACTTAGCTGGACCTCAGAGTCCTCAAGAACAGAGTATTACGATGAATTACACGAATTTAGATGAAGCTCCTGTTTTGTATAGAGCTGTTTACAAATGTCAATGGGTGGCAGTAACCATCTTCCATCATCAAATCGAAAGTATGATTACTTTAGTTTTGGAAAAGGCGTACAGTTTTTATGTATCTTAAAATATTTGTCGATGGTTTACAATAAGTCTTTTCTAAAGGAAATGTTATGTTTTATGTAACAACAATATATTGATAATACACTTTTTCAACTTATTTATCAGAACTAATTTCAATAACAGCTTCAAAATACCTATTTAGTATTATTTTTAAATATTTAAGTATATCGTATATTTAAGTTATTTATTAGGTAATGTTTATAACAATATTTTATGGGTTTTAAGTCGCTCATTACCATTGAATAAGAATTTTGTTAAGAATATACTGTGAATACAACTAATTTCGTTTGACGCCAAAGAGCTTCTGTATTTTATCGACATGTGTCGAACATCACTCTTGCTCCGCACCTGTCTCCCATAAAACATCCCTGTGTAAATATAAAATGACCAAAATAAACCAGTTCCTTTAATCTTCACTAAGTACCGGGCTACTGACCTTTAACAAATAAAAATTCTTTGGACAATGATACTGAGTTTTTTTATCTATTATATTTTTATAGCACAGAAGCAATAACCAAATAATATAAATAATTGTAGTTTTTTTATGATAACTGTTGAGATAAAGTTAATAAATATTAAAGGTTTTGTAATAGTTCACTAAGTTTAAATTATTTAGTAACTTATAAAAACTCATCCCAATGTACTTAATAAGTAATGTAATGTGCATATATATAGTTAGTAATGAATATTGATTATTTCATAATTAATTATTGTGCATTTTAAAATACAAGAATGAATTAAATAACATAACCGAATTATCAGAAAAATAGTTCGAAGGCGAGGTAACACTGCCGAAACTTCTTAAGCCGCCGTGAAAATCTTGGACATTGTTTGCCGGTTGCATAAGACTTTTGAAGTTGTATATGGAAGGCCATAAGTCCATAAGTCTGCGTGTTCGTTTACTGCTCTTTTGATAAAAAATAGGCGTAAGAAAGCGCTGTAGAGCTGTTACAGAGAACATTCAAAGACCGTCCATTTGTTTCAAATATTGATTCCTTATATATCATTACCTGTCATCATTTATGGCTTATCCATTACACGAAATTGATTTTCCATACAAAATTATCGAGTGCATGCAGATACGGTTAGCATAGCTTAAATGTTCGATGGACATGCAAAATGTGCATTGAAACTTTGCATAAAACAGATTTATCTGCCCATCCATTAGTAGGCTGGCTGATAAATGATAGAACAACACGCGAACCCTATCATTATTTATTTTCAGTTGTCGCTTTTTAACTTTTAACAAAGGTAAGGTAATGAGGAAATGAGGTGGAATGGTAGTTCCGTACTATCGCCGCTTTATAATCCGTGAAGCAACTGTTTGCAACGTGGTAAAGCTATACGACATTTGCCGGGGAGGTACCACCGCCACATCATTTTTTAGTGTGAAGATTCTTTGTGTTTCGGTAGAAACGTGTAATACCGGCTCTCTTATAAATAAGGCAATCACTTGAGTCCTTAGGAGAAGCAACGCATTTGTGATCGACTTCAAGAAGGACGCTTGTTCTTTATAAAGTAGGTAACAGAGATCAATGCAACTGCCTAACATTAGGTCTTATGATTATATGAATTGCGTACTTCTTTCTTATTCTATGTCTATGCGTTACTTAAATACTTTTGAGAATGCAAAACTTGAAACAAGTGTCAAGAAAGATGGTAGAACTATAGTTCAACTAGGGAGGTATCACTTATTCCTTCATATAATCCGCTGCAAAACCATTAATCTATTTACATCGAAGTGATAAGCTTACCAAGTACACTTACAAGCGAAGTAACAATTTTAGTCCTTAGGAGTAAGTATCGTAAAATTTTATTACGGTTTTTTCAGGTGGTAGTCAGAGTTCGACTGAGGAGGTACAACCAAAATTCTCATAATCCGTCGTAAAGCAATTCTTGTGTTTCATTTATCGTCGACTATAGTTGTAAGCAAGGCCATCTTAGTCCTCGGCAGTGGTAACACGAACGAACGACCTCAGATGAAACTTCAGTCTTGGTGAGGATATGGAAGTCCGTGGTATGAAGCTATTACTTAACATCAGATACCCGGCATGATTGTTTTCTACTCTTCTAACAGAAAGAGTTCAGAGTGGATGTCTGGGCAGCAGCAATCACTAAATATCATTTGGTTTGTTCGTTTGCTTTTCTGAAATAAAAAACAAAAAACTATCAGTTAACCTATCATACACTTAATCTGTCATATTTCAGAGTGTCATTTTGGTCGCGTGCACATTATCATTACCGTGACACGACGTCACGACAACACGACATAACAATGCATGTGTAACATGCGATGTCAGACGTGCACTTAGATTCAATAACATATTACTACCTTTTGTTTAAATTTTACTAAACGTTTGACAGTTAAAACACACTGTAGTTTTAACGTGAAGTTAAATTAATTCATTACTTAACCATCTTAAAAGGGGGAAATTATTTTTAAGTTAATGTATGTACATATTTAGATTTATTTATTTCGAATAATCTAAAGTATAAATAGTTCGATTGATATTAACATTGTTTATTAAATAAATTTGTCTTGTTTTATGTATACACTGGGCACTTCTAAATTCACATTATGTTTTTCATAAAACAGTGTTGATTCGGAACACAGTAACTGAAAAGATTCGGCAACAACTTGTTTTTTTTATTGCATCTGTTTTAATTAAAAAATTTTTTGGTACATCTTATAATAATTATTGTACAAAAATCTTTGAATGAATTATATAGTTACTATAGGGAAGTTTCGTTTGTAAGTATTCTTTGTCAGTAAAATATCCTAGAAATTAAAAATTAAATAAAATGTTCATGAGTATATTCAAATTAATTTTTAATAAATGTATGTAAAACACTCTTACTTCGGCTACAGCTTCCAGTATATATTTTAACCGAATGATTAATCAAGTAAGTTGTTTGTATTGAAATAAATGCGGTATTTTTTAATTACTTGATACATCTAGTACTACTAGATTAATCGTGTTAACGGGCATTTAAAGCAACAATCAAAAATACCTCAAAATTTAAATATAGTGCTCTTAAATCCACTTATTTAAATGGAGACTGAAGAAAAAAGAATGAAATAGTCAATAAGTAAAAAGTAGGTATGTAACCATAAATATGTAGCTCCTAGGGACTGTATTTACAAACGAAATGCATTACATTGTATAATAGATATAGATTTAAAGATAATGAATAAGTATTTGTCATTCGTTCTTAGCGTCACGTTAGGTATAGTATCAGATAGGTTCAATGTAAATTGAATTTGTACATCGACTTCGAGAGCAGGTGAAATAGATGAAAACAAGCGAAGCACCAAGGTAAACCGAAAGCTGAAACAATCAAAGCGGAGCTAGATTCGAAGGAGCCTTTCATGCGATCAAACAGCGCCTATCAGTTGCGCCGACATGTTCCAATCAACCCTCTACAGAGGCATGCCGCAGACGTCCTGATACAATCGAAACTGCAACTGCATTTCAGCTACGAGGCCTTTGATACGTCCATCGATTGTCTGTCCAAACGATTGTAGCACCGACCAACGAAACCAGGCCCCCAATAACATAACCGCGCGCTACATTCGTACGCGCTGCCAAAAGATCACGAGACACACGGAAGCTCAACGTTAAATAGACGGTGTCGCTTCGAATTCAGACGCCGTCATTTCAATTGTCGAGAGCAACTCGTAAACAGGAATGATAAATTAATGCGACTACATTAGAGAGTGATAATAAAACGCGCGTTAAATTGTAATTGCTGTTAAGGTACTCCCGAAACACATTACGTTCTCAACGAACGCGTTCATTACGCTTTTTGTGTAGGCGGCGTCAGAAACGGCAATGACAACGCAGCGATGGTAATGACGCGGTGTGATAAAATTGTGAGTACAGTGGGGTGGAAAAACGTAGAAGGGCGTATAACAGCGAAACTCACTCTCGGGGGTAATCGCGCACGAAAGCGTCTAGTAATAAAAGCGGTCGTAAAATTGTAACGTTACGAGCCGTGAGACGGTGAGTGCACTCGATGGCACACTGATACTGTTTTTTGGGTTCCGTAGTTCTAAGTTCAATTGATTTATGGATTTGTTTTGTATTGACAGGATGTTACCGAAGTGGGTGCTTCCGTCGAGAGCTTTTAACGTCGCCTCGAATATCCAACTTATGGCTTGTTATCTTAGAATGTTTTTACAGAAGTGAACGGTCGATTATTATGGAAATATATGTATCTCAGTGTCACTAGACACCAATAAAAATAAATGTTTCGTTATACTGGTTTAAAATACGATCGACTACTTCTTTATATCAAAGGAGTAGAGTTTACTACTTCCTCTGAACGAACGAACGAATTGCACGTTTTTTTCACGTACAGTTCCACTTGACATCGTGTATAGATATGTTGTTACTCCTGACTGGGATGGTCGCCTCGCTTGTATATCTAACCAAACATCGTATCTCTCCCATCAAAACGCAAGAATTGCTTCTCAGCGGGTTATGAGGATAATAATGAAACCTACACGTGGATACTGTATATCAGTTTTTTGTGGTTGTTTATTTTATTTATTCCATTTCATTAAACATTACATGTTATGGGGTATCAATTTAATTTAAATTGTATTAAATGATTAAAAATCTAAATTTAAAATAAAATATTAATAATAGTGATCCTAAAAGTAAAATACTGCATCTAGATTACCGTACCTGAGATGAGTTCCCAGAAACTGGCAAGATTACACTTATATTTGCTATTCAACAAGAATAGCAAATATAAGTGCCAGCTCTCTGGTCATTATGATTATTTCAGTTTTCTATTAAATATTGATAATAGGTTTTACACAATAGAATATTATCACTTAACTTACATAAATTCTGAAATCTATCTAGAAACCTTAATATTTTTATTCCTTAAATATGTGATTTGAATAGCGAGTACCAGAATGATAGGTTTTCGTAGTATTCGTGGTCAGTATAGTGAGTTTAGCTGTCACCAAGAACAATGCGACTAGTTTGAAATATCGGCAATTAAAAAGCGTTAATCTTGAGTACCCGTTATGTAGTAAAATTTGACGCCGGGTACTGTTGACTTAAATTTAAATGGAAGTTAAATGGTTAATGTTGCACCCAATTTAGAGTATAATGAAGGTGTAACAGATGTCCTAACAGTGTACAAAACGTTCTGCTTGAAATTCTTGCGCTGTCACTTACGTACATCGAGGCAATCATCTCAGTCATCAGGAGTAGCAATGCATGTGATTGACGTCAAAGACAACGTCAAAGACGTGATTCTGTTCTATATACGTCGTTACAGTCATCGGGTATGTAGCAATTTAACGTCATGTCGACTACAAACTCAGTTGCTACATTTGCCTATGTAACGGGTTCTCATGATTAACGATTTCTAATTGCCGACATTTGCTTAGCCGTGACCACGAGACTTGCAACTGGTTCAAAATTACTTTTTTACTTTATTTACTTGTGTTGCGGTTGGAGAGGTGCGGTTGCCGGCTAGACTTTGAAGCGAGGCGACCATCTTAGTCCTCAGGAGCAGTAATGCATCTACGTTCGAGCTCAAATAGGATTTCGGTCGTTTTTGTGGTTGTACGTGGATGTCTATGGACTGCGACTACTTAACATCAGGTTTGC
>DWON01009692.1:0-11235 GCA_018251015.1 Phocides pigmalion okeechobee | reverse complement strand
TAACCTAAACAATCTAAAGGGAGTTCGTGCCCATGCGGCATGGTTCCAAGAACACTAGCTGCATTCCCGCGCTGGATTATTTATTCCCATTATAAAAGAACACATTTCGAATGGCTCATAGTCTTAGCGTCTTTTTCACCTAACATACAGATCCTAATCTACGCGTAGTAAGTTGCGTCTGAACCATTTCCGTCACTTCCAATAGACGGAAAAGACTTGCTTCAGGAAATGGGAAGCTCGCGGAACCACGATGCATTGTCTAACTATAACGTTCTCAATTACGATTCAGACGAAAACGTAACAACCATACCATATTTATAACAGGCTTTAATAATAGAAGGTTCTCAATTACTAATTTATGATTTTAAAATTATATGTAAATCATAAACAGTGCAAAGCAAACTGCGTAAAGATACATACAGTTAATGTGGTGTCGTGATTCGGAACGCAGAAAAGAAAATGAACTAGACGTTGGGTAGATATATTAACCTACCATTAGCATCTGTCAACAGTTTTCCCCCGCCACCGCAATTTAGCCGTGACCACGATACATACAACTGGTTCCAAATGTCGGCCATGAGAAATCATTAGTACCCGGTTCTAATACGAACCGGGTACTAATGGAACTAACCGGGAACTAACGGAACGTATATATTTATGTTTATTCGGAGACTTCGGCATTTGTTAAGCGATTTAGATTTTTTTTATTTGAAAGATTATAGTTTCCGTTTGGACCCAATTCAATTTAAACACAAAACACCAGTCCTAAGAGTGGAACAATAGGGGTTGAAATAAATCAAATCTTGAAATCAAGTTTAAATAATAAATATGAACTGACCAATATATGAATGAACAATATAGATAATATTGTCAATGTACCTATCATACATATATTTCTTATGTTCTATTTATATTCGTACAGATGTATACGAAAAATAAAGCTTATATCTCATTTTAAACGAATATCATAGCGGAATTCATACATTTTAATATGTAACAAATACTCAAGACTTACGAAATATCAGCAATTAAAAATCGTAAATCGTAAGCACCCGATACATAGTAAAATGTAAATTGAAGTCGACTTACCAAGGTACTATAAATACAAAACACCAATCCTCTAAGCGACTTAATCGTTAACCAGCACGCATGGAAAGCCTCTGAATAATTTCCTCCACTTTTCCGTCAATACACGGAAAAAGTCATACATCTTCAGGAAATGAGACGCTCGAGGTTGACTCCCCTGCATTGTGAGATCACATTAATGGCGTTTGTATTCATGGCTGGAGCGACACGGTCGGATCTGATGGCCACACAACAGAAGAACCACAGAAATGCCCTTCACTTTTTATGCTATTTTTGTCGATCGTCGGCTATTGTTACCTTTGTTGCTATTTACGTTAAATCGTAATTACTCAAAATTACCACAATATATGCAATTGATTTTGTACCTTTCTGAATCAATATATATAACAAAAAAAAATTTCCTTCTAATTAATCTACGATGATCATTTTTTTTATTTTTTTTTAAAGCTATATTTTATTGTCATATATACAATGACGAAAATCTTAAAACTAATTAAAGTAAAAACCTAAACTAAACAATCTAATGGGAGTCCGAAATATAAAGCAATTTATATACATATGTTGTTGAATAACAGTTCGATCTGGAAGCCACTCTCTTATAATCTACCGCTTGTGTTTTGGAGGTGTACCGTTTAAGCTTATAAGCTATGCAACCATATAAGTCCTTCGAAGTAGCAACGTCTCTAGGTAGGAACTCAGAATTTTGGTTATATATGGTAGTCCATAAGCAGCAGAAACCACTTAACATCTGATGATTCAAGCTCGTTTGCTACTCTTTTAACGAAAAGAAACCCTTATCAATCTTTCCGTTCTTCGACAAAATTCGTGTACCATTTACCGATCCCTATTTGCTAAAGATATCTTAAGAATAATTATCTTCAATTATGTTTTCAGTTAACAAAGCTTAAAAAGTAATGATGCCATTTGTAAGTTCAATATAAAAAGAAATAGAACATCATCTCCAACCCTAAATTAATCACATTTTTTAACAATTTTGGCGACTCCTAGATGAGGATCATTTAGAGTACTTAATAGATTCATCCATCAGAAATGAGAAGTCATCTACTAGAAACAGGAGTCTATTTACAGCCATTCGGATCACTTGTGCCTTCTATACCTAACAGTCCTCCTGTCCACTGTAGATCAGTCCACATAAGCATAACGCGAATTGCCTTTTGGAAGGGTTAAGGATATTCTTCAAGTAGAGTCTACGTAATCTTATACATATATTTTTTATGTGTAGCAAGAGTAGCAAACGAGCATGCAAATCACTTGATGTTAAGTACTCGCAGCCCATAGATATCCACGTACCACCACAAACACGACTGAAATTCTATCTGAGCTCGAACGTAGATGCGTTGCTAATCTTGAGGACTAAGACGCTCGCTTTATTTCAAAGTGTAGCCGGCTACCGCACCTCTCCAACCGAAGCAAGTGATACTTTATGGCCGATTATGAGGTTGGCGGATTATGATTATGTATATATGTGCTTGACTCACTAAATTATATACGGGAATGTAAACAAAATTCCCAACATGATACATCATACCATTGACAGCACAACTTATTTACACTCGACATTTTCCACGTTAACATAATTACTAAAATACAATTAACATCATGTATTAATATGATGTCAGTATTGAAACATTCCTTTTATTGCCAACACTTGCGCTAACAATAATGCCATTTCAAATATACCTTTTCTACAAAAGGAGATATAGTAATAAGTGTCTATATAAAATAAAAAATGTATTGCGTGTATGTAAAAACACGCTTTGCTTTTTCAGGGATCTATTGACACCATACACACTACGCTTTTTTTACATAGCATTTTTTTTTCTCATTTATACTTTTTTTAGTTGGATTTTTTATAAAAGCGTGTTTTCTTTTAACTAATATGTATTTTTCTTTTTTTTTCATATTATTGCATTGTCATCGGTCCTTGATACGTGTGCAAAATTTCAAATTAATCAGTCATCTGGAAATTTATGGAAATGGATGGCGGTGGTACCTCCTCTTTCGTTCTAAAGAAAAGCGCACTCAAAAAATATATTCATATTTATAATATTAGTTTAGATAAATTTTATGCACCACATAGGGACGGAGCCGCGGAGAAAAATAGTGTTCAATAAATTAGGTATGTAATATGCATATCTTTCATATGAGATAGGTATTTAGTTATCTATATTTATATAGGCACTCATAAAAATGCCGCGTAAAACATGTTTTGTCAAAAGATACCAATGTTTGTGACTGCAATATACTTTATTAGAACACATTATAATAAAAAGTCAGCTATCACATAGCATAAGCAAAAATGGTATGATAACACACACCACGCTTAAAAATGCTAACATAGACGACGATATCTATTTGACAATGAAGGAACATATGATTTACATTTCAATTACAACAATGAAAATCTTAAAACTAATTATAATAAATGGTTAGTGTAAACAAGGTAAAGGGGGTCGGTGCCCTTTTTTGTTTTTTTTATTCGTGATTCTTATATGATTTTAAACTAATATCCTATATACTATATTTACAAACGAAACGAACATTTCATTCCTCTATGAGTGGCAACGTACCTATGCATGACGTCCGGCAGAACAAAACATCATGCCAGATTCGAAACCCGGACACAACGTATGATTGCTTAATCTTAACCACTAAGCAATGATTTCTTGAAGGTATTGAAGTTACCAAAATAAATCCAAATCGAACTGATATAGGCTATCTGTTCGGCACGGCAAGGCCAATATCAAGGGCAGGAAAACTACGCACGTATGATCCATTCAATGTGGGTTAGAATGACTAATTTGTGGTTCTGTTACGTCCGCCGGTGGTTTGAAAATGATGAGATGATATTTATTATTATTATTATCAGGATATTTTTGTTACTTCTATTTTGGGGGCGCGCTTTCTTAAAGTTGTTAGTCCATAATATTTTTGTATTTTGATAATTTTGGCCTATTAAAAAAAACCTTTTTTTTGCATGACTACCCAATTTTTTTTTATTTGTTTTCAAATCCTTTCAAGATTTTTAGGCAAATTCTCTATACTCTCCTTAGCATAAAAACTCTGACTATTAAAATACTTGGATTTAATTATTTTTTTATATCTAAATAAAATTAATAAAAATAAATTGCATCAAAGAAAGAGCCTTTTCGCTACATTAAAATATTGTGATATACAAAACCAATCCTTGTCATAATTATATTAGTCATATTACTAACAAAACAAGCAACATATGTAGCCTTGTTGCTTTCAAACTACATTCGTTCAAGATGGCATGACATATGTTAACATGCATAAACATTTAGACAGTGATCCGGCAACATATTCTAATGACTAATTTCACCTCATACAATAACTCGTAATATTCCTCAACAATAGTACGATGAAGAATTTTGAACATCAGCTGTAGTCAGAGTAAAAAAATAGCATATTGGGTGGTCAATGCTGCTCATTTAATCAACTGAACCGAATCTGATGTTCAAGATCCTTCATGAAGTTTATCTGAAGTTTTTACAAGGTATTGCCTGAGTAGAAATAATTGACGAATTTGTACCCAGCTTGCATAATGTTGTAAGTACTTATTCGCACCAGATCTATTTAAAAAATGAATTTATAGTTTTTAAAATTGTTGCCAATAAATATATGTACTATCATGCACAATAATATCAGAAACGGCTTAACTGATGTCACAGCGGTTCACTGCATGTACTGCAATAAGGTACACGAAACATTTTATAATTGTTTCATTTTAATCGTTCTATAAATAAAAAAGTTATGTCATTTGATAGTTAAGGGTATAAATATATGAGAACTTTTTTCTGGAGACAAAAACTGGGAAAACTCCAAACCAAACTCATTTGAACATATTCAAAGACAAGCCAACACCATATGTGTCATTCCTCTGTTAATTAATACATAGATAATAAATGTATGAATGAGATATTGTAACTATACTCACTACATAGTTAGGAAATCATAATTGTTTACTTAATATTTACCTATTACTCATTATAATAATAGATTAGAAGCTATTCAGTAGCTTCATTATAAAAAGTTTAATTAGCCATAAATTATTTATTACTAATAAATAAGCTAATTAGTCTTTTTTATTATAATTAACTTGATTGAAATATAAGATTATTTCAGATACAACCGGGAATTATTAAGGAAATAAAGATTATCAACAGCATTTTTATTGGCAAAACATTGTGTATGATGAGTTCTATTCAGGAATAGGAAATGTCACGAGTTATTCAAACATTGGCATAAGGCAAAGGTCACTTAGATTTGCGTGGCAATGGATTATTGTAATGTGCGTGGCCAGTAGCCATGATGTGGACAATTGTTATTGACTTTGAAAATATCTGAGTCAATGACTACAATTAGTTCAGAAAAAATATAGCCCAGGTGTTGATCTATGAGCCAAAACTATCTACACTCTGTTTCAATAGACTTTAATTAAACAAAAGCTTAAAAAATAATTAAAAAGGTAAATAGGTATAAGTTTATAGGTGGGAGAACTATAGTTCGACCGGATGGGTACCACCACCACTCTTATAATCAGCTATAATTACTTGTGTTTTGGTTGGAGAGGTGTGGTTGCGACTACACTATGAAGTGAGGCAACCATCTTAGTCCCCACGAGTAGCAACATATCTATGTTCGAGTTCAGATAGGATTTCAGTCATGTTTGCGGTTGTAATTGGATGTCTATGGGCTGCAACTACTTAACATCAGGTGGTTTGCATGCTCGTTTGCTACTCTTCTCAGATAAAAAAAGTCAAACCCTACAGTAGTCTAGAATAGTTATGTGCAATTATAGTCATACCTACACAAACTGATTGATTAAGTGATCCAATTTGATTCATTGCGTGAGGTATAAAAATAATTTATGAAGATTTTGGTGTTCTATCTTTAGTTTTAATTGATATTCTATAATTTCACATGTTTAAAGTCTACAAGTCTATTAGACTTTGCTACTCCTCGGGGCTGTGTCCATCAAATTGCATATTAATCAGTAACAGTAACACATTTTTCACCGAAATGCAATAATTGCTTCATGTTAGATCAGTGTGGCAATTTTACCGTCTAAGTATAATGCATAATTACTACTATAAAGTTTGTATTGAAAAAAATGAGAAATACTTTTAATATTGACTTCATATTATTTTTCATTTGAGAACATCAAACAAGCTATAGGCCACTTTAGGTAGAGAGTTCACTGCAGTTGATGGTCTTCCACATAGAACCTCAAAAAGGACTGAAGTCCTACCTGTCAATTACTTGTTGGTAGCGGCTGTTAGTCTTATTCTAAATAAAACTAAGCTATTAGTCATTAAATGGTGTGCTATCTTTTTTTTACTATGTGTTGGATTTGTTTTCAAACAACACCCTTCGGATAAAACAAACGCTAATCAGTAGGACAGTTACATTAACAAATTTGTATTAAAATGTACAAGTAATGACAAACAATAATGTATTGCAAAGCATAAATATTCGCCAAATGCAAGGTTTAGCCACTTTAGATATCTTTATTTATATTGAAGGGTACATATTGTTGTTGCTTTTATGATTTGTTGGCTCACTCCCTAGTGAGTTATGGCTGGTCAGTTAATGTAATAAAATTATTTTATGATAGATGGTATATTGATATTATGCCATACTTAACATATGTGTATCTTGGTCAAATGATTGACGGAATGATTATAATTTTTTGAATGAAATAGTTGCTGTTACTGACTAAGAAAATTAATGGTCATATGATAGATAAACAAAACAAACTTAACACATTCCTATAATATTATTGTATAAAGGTCAGCAGTTTTATTAAGTATGAGAGTAAAGTTGAATTATATATTACCTTTATCAATCTATTTGTAGTTATTAACTTGCTTTCATTGGGTTGTATCTATGTATGTAACGGAATCTTTGAGGACAATTTTCACCAATTTCCAGAAGGCTGATTAATTTGAAACTTTGTACACATATAAAGGATGGATGACAATGCAATATGGAAAAAGAAGATAAAACATTTTGCGATGTAAAAAGAGAGTGGAGTGCTTATTTAGTGATCTATTGACACCATGCACCCCACTTTTTTTTAAAGTGCAATATATTTTTTCTTATTTATACTTTTTTAGTTGGATTTATTATAAAAGTGTTTTTTAGTTTTTTTAACTATTATTTATTTATAACAATATATATTTGTTTTTACAACCACTAAACAGAAACTTCACTATAACATTCTTTTAATTCTAATAACACTGTTATTGAGTAGCAGGTATGAGGAAATATAATTTGTTGCATCATTCCTCACATGACATGTATTCGATACAAATTTAGCTTTATGCTCATGCGGTACTCCTCAACCATTAAAGCTAATGATGATTTCATAAATTTCTTTACAATACATACTTATGCATTTAAATTTACATACACATATGTACATTTTGTCACATTTGCAAAATGAAATGAAATGTTTTATTTTTTATGTGGGAAGAGTAGCAAACGAACATGCAAACCACCTGTAGTTGTAGTCCATAGACATTCACGTACAACCACAAACATGACTGAAAACCTATCTGAGCTCCAACATTGTTAGTCCTGAGGACTAAGATGGTCACCTCGCTTCAAAGTGTAGCCAACGGCTCCAACCAAAATACAAATAATGCTTTACTGCAGATTATGAGGGCGGCGGTGGTACTCCCGGTCGAACTATAGCTCTCTCACCTTTAGAAATGTTTAATGTTAAAGTATCAATTTATTTTGAAAACAATATCAAACGTCTTATCTTATTATTAAGAAATATAGTGCTATAACATTTTTCCTTTCAGTATTTAAGTTAAAAACTTCCTAGCAATTATATGGTGTAAACAAGTTTAATTTTTTTGTGCATATGTATGTATATTCTACATGAACAATATATTTTGTGTTTGATCTAGGAATGCTAACTCAGCAGACCAAAACAATTATTATTCAAATGTTGAAAAGCAACATGTCCTTCATGTATTGTGTTAAGTTGGGGAGGTTTGGTTGCCAGATACACATTATTGGACACCATATTACCATCTTAGTCCTCAAGAGTAGGAACACATCTGCATCCATCCTTAAATAACTTCTGTTCTGTTTGATAATGGAGATGGTTGTCCATGGGCTGCAGTGACCACTTAACATCAGGTGGCCTGCATGCCCGTTTCTTACTCTTTCATAAAAAAAAAATCTTAGGGCTGCAGTGACAGTGACAGTGACAGTGGCCTGCATGGCCATTTCTTACTGTTTCACAATAACAAAAATAAAATTGTTCTTAACACTTCTATTCAAATATAATAATTTACGAGTTCTTTAGGTTGCTGTTATTCTTAAAAAAATCTGGGAAAATTAAGCATAGAATATATAATATTTCCAATTGTATTTTTTTATTACAGTTTTATAAGTTTTGCAAATGCATTTAATATACTTTCTGTTATAAATGTTTTGTTTATATGAGAAATTTTATCACACCTACTAATAAGAATATTTAATTGCAAAATAATATAAATTGTCATTTTGTAAAGGGTTTATATGAAAACAGTTTATTAAAACTTTGCCATTGCCTTTTGTTATTAGTCACGTAAAGGGTTAACTTCTATATATACAAATTTATTAAAGACCAGCAAATCCTATTTGTTATACTTAATTTTTAAATGTTATGGCATTGCAATGCAAAGGGCATTGCGATTTATTATTAGTTATCGTGAAAATGATTGCTTATAGAAGAATTTTGACTCTATTTCTACTGGATTTTTTTTAACAATTTTTTGTGTATATTCATATTAAATTTTACTGGTTTCTCGGTTGGACATAGTATCTCTTTCTCTAGTAGTTTTGGGTATTTATGGCATTTTTTAAATGTAATAATTATTTTCAGTTATAAACAAAGTATAAAAATTCAATTATGGTATTGAAAAGTTTTTGCTGTTGTGTCAAGTTAAGTGTGCTTAAATTGTTGTCATAACAATTTTTGTTACTTACTTTGAAAACTTCAGAGAAGAATCCTGTTCCGATCTTCTCCAGTATGAAGTCGTCAAAGGGGTACAGCGCGGCGACCGCGGTCCGCAGCGCCGTACACGAGGAACCCGTCACGCGCCTGTCACCCTGTCTCTCGTAATCATCACTAGCACTCGACTCCGTACACTCATTATCACAGCACACACCGCGTTTCGTCCGACCACCGTTCTCCTGGAACCGTCGCCCGACCTTCGAGTGAGGACCCCGCACGAAACGGCCCGCCTTAGCCGTCTCGTCCAAGTTGGTGAAGCTCTCGGCGATCTTCAACACCTTGGTAGGCCTCCGCCGCTCGACTCCGTTCCGTTTCGAACCCTCCGGCCAACACTCGTCTTGCATTCTAACTGATGTTTTAACGACCCCGGACTAGCCCGCCTCGAACATAGTGCGCCCTTAAGTGTTCTGGACCCCCCAAACATAACCCGAACGCAACATTTCCCACCAAGCCAACAATATTTATGTGGCGGTACTCGAAGCGCGAAACATTGTAATTCACACAAATAAAAATTTATAAAACTGTCACTTTCACATATTCACGTATCCCAGTTTTATTAACGGATATTCAGATGTGATTCGGTTTGAGTATCAAAACACGGGGTTATTGTTTATTGCAAATTGTATGTTATCAACGCGTGCTGTATCCTTTCAAGCGTACAGTCCAATTGACTGAAGACGCGAGCAAGGAAAGCAGAAAGTAAGCAAGCAGGCACTGTCAGTTGCCAACTACAACAACTATACACATGACATGACATAACCGTTCAGCGTTCAGTAAAGTGGCAATACTGAGTGCCGTTGTTATGTTGGTAAACTTAGCATGCGTTCATAGCAAATATTTTGATGACATGGATATTTTTAAATTTATAAAATTTGTTATTTTTAAATTTTTGGAATCAATTACTATAATTATATCAATTACTATTTTATGAATAGTTTAGTATTCAAATATAAATATTTTATAAAGGCTTGCGTGAACGACATCTCTCGTAATGGAACATTTTACGTAAAGCTTTTAGTAGATAGCGCCACTAAAACATAGGTAAACAAGTAGGAGGCAGCGCAAGGATAATATTATTAATCGAAAAAGTTAATAATTGACAAAATTTACTTGTCGCGAAGGCGAAATAATATTAGTAATTTAAAAAAAATCAATAAAACCACTATTGAATTAACAGAAAATAAAATTGGGCTAATGCATAGAAAATACAGTATAATAGTAGGGTTAATGTAGTTTTTTTTTGCCATTACAATATGACATATGACAATAAAAGAAAGACGTGAAAAAATCTGTATAGGTAAGATTAATTTAAACGCATATTAAATGGTAAACTTCTAAATGATTCTTTCCAGATGCCCAGTTGAATAACCTATTCCTTTGTCTTCCTGTAGACAGTGCTTAATATTGGTGATTATAAATATAACAGTATCCAAGTAACTCAAGTCAGTTCAAGCAAAGTTAGGGGTGGCTATTGGTTGGTTGGAGTGAGAGGGGGAAGTTACATCAATCAATCAGACTGAAGCAGCCCCGTATTCATATAACATTTTTAGAAAGCAATCAGGTTAGGCTAGCCTGGTATCGCAAGATAGTTTCAGGTAGCAGTCAGGTTGACCCAGCCCTGTATTGCATTAGTCAAACGGTATATTTATGAACAAAATATTCGCCGTGTATATTGTAAATAAACAATTGGCGGCATTACTTTAATTAGCTTCCCTTTTATGTAACGAGCATTTAAGACTACAGATGATGGAAATTTTATAATTATACAATGACTTATGAAGATAGCGTGATACATCTGTTAGATCAAGAAAAAAGATTTTATAACTGCGAGTATACACTATTTACATTCCTGCTGTTGGGGTAAATGATTTTTAGATCATACAATTAACTGCTCCTTTACCCTTAATTATGATTAAAAATATGGTCACATTCAACCTAAAAATGCACTCAAGTTACGAAGTGTGATTATAGTTGTAACAATCCAACGTGCAATACATAGAAAATTTAAAGTTGGTAGAGCCGTTAGAGCTCGCCCGGGGCGATACCACCGCCACCCTCATAACCCGCCGTAAAGCAATATGTTCTTCATG
>DWON01009691.1:0-11235 GCA_018251015.1 Phocides pigmalion okeechobee | reverse complement strand
GAGAATATGTAGAAAAAGAAAAATAATTTTGACATTCTATCTTCCCTCCTTGTCCCTCATTCCGCGAACTTAAAAAACGCACCCTCGTACTTATCTTTTATCTGAACTCAAAATATTTATTTTCGAATATTATGTGATAACAATATAAACAGAAACTATTAAATAATAATATTGGATTAATTCATGGACAAGGCGATAATTGTATGTGGATGGACATTGTAAAAAAAATAGAATTAGACCGAGTTAATACATAGATTTATAGTAATTTCATGTTTATGGAATTGAGAAAAATTGTTAAGGGATTAAGAGTAAGTAATTATAGAAATTTAAAACATTTTTAGAAATTTCAAGGGGCTGAACATGTATTAATAGTCTATTACTTGAAGTAACAATTAGTTTTTATTTCGTTAAAATCAATTTGCTCTATTAAAAGTAAACGTAATGCAAAAAAAATGTTTGATGCATGAGAATGTAGGGCGCGGTGGGGCCAGGTTTTAAATGTGGGGCATAGCTAGTTGTAAATAATATAGAGGATATTTTAGTGACAAATAATATTTAGTATTTTCGGATTTTCTCAATCCTATACAAAGATTGAAACCGGCGTTGGCGCCGTGCAATTTCCACAGCCAATACAAAAAGCAAACAAGGCAGTCGCCATATTTGGCGAGGATGTCTTTGAGACCGCAAATAAGTCATATTTTTTTATGTCCAAATACGCCAAGTCGTTAAACAACTTTTTTTAAGTTTCGGCAATGTTTATCTGTTTGATTTATAATTATAGTTTTTTAGGAGACAGGGAAGTTGATGTGTCCTTATCTCGCTCAAAAGTATTTCAAGTCATTCATCTTGTTTGGGAAGTGTAATTTATTGTAAGATAAGGAAGTAGCAAAATAGTGATTGTTGACTGATAACACACGTCTATTGCAGCCAGCCGTGAGAGATCTGTAACTATTAATTAATAAAACAGTAAATTACTCTCAGAAAAGACTAGCCACACAGACTGTAATGAATTGTTCTTGTAGGTGGGTTGCAGAGAACGTTTAAATTCAGATGGCATGCACATTTATTTGCTACTTTTCCAACCTGATCAAAAAAAAACATAATCACAGCTGCTAAACAGGTTCAGACAAGACAAAAATGCTTTAATTAGAAAAAATATACTAAATGTAAGGTTCTCTTCCCTGGAATGTTCAAATGATATTGGTATATGTAGGTTAAGTAATAGATGGACTTGAGAAAATTGTGGCCAAGAGCGTATAGAGAGACCAAAAGAAAAGAGAGAAAAATATTTACAGTGTCGAGATCAGAGTGAATGGATGCATAAGTCATGAGAAAAAGAGGTCTGAAAGCGTTTAGGGAAGGCATACGCTGCACAAGACTAAATTGGTAGGCAATTTAATTACGATTTCTAAAACATTTAAATATTTATTTATGTAAAACTGTATTAAGTTTTCCACTGTTGTTGTAACAGGCTCATTTTATTTTATTTCCAAGCATACGTATTTAGCGTGGGTTGAGAAATGTTTAATCTGCAAACCCATAACAAAAGTGTGAAACATGACACGTTGGTATCACTGTAAGTGCACTTGTGAGTCTCTGCGATGGCAAACATCTCCCGGTGTTAGGCGTCGCCGTACACACTACCGAATGACGAATGTACATATGCTATGCTAATAACAACTTTAATTTTGTTTGATATGCATAAAACCATACATGTAACGTGGTTCGGGTTAGAGTGTTAGGTATATTAGCTCAGAATGTTAAAAATAGATGAAAAGTCAGGTCAGTATTTGACATTATTTTAATGAGTGTATACTAATTTTAGCAAATTGCCAGGTACTTTAGAATGTTTATACGTAAATTAATTAATTTCTCTTGTTTTAAATAATCGAAGTCCGCGTAAAAATATGGTATATTCTAGTATTTATTAAAAATAATTATTCGTTATTCGAAATCAACACATGGCTATTGTATTATGTTAATAATATTTCATACAATTGTGTATGTTTTCAAAACAAGGTTCGATAAGGCAGGGAAAGGAAACATATGTATGTAGGTACTAGACCATTCAGAGCAAAGGGCATTTTTTAAAACATTCAAATACGATTTTAAGGTCTTATGTATTTCATATTTAACGATAGTAAGTTCAAAGGTTCTAAGCAATATAACCCAACGCTACATTATTACAAATCAACTTTAAGTCAAATAGATAAACCCCTATTATTATATAATAAGTATATTCAAAGCGGAAACTATTGATCTAATCAAGCTTCAATTTTGTGTGGGGCTCGTTATGGGCTATTTGTTATCACACCGTTGTTTTAGAACTGAACAATAACAAAAAACTATGTGAAAATTACGATCTTATTAAGCATTTTTTTCCAGTTCGTGTATTGCTTTACTGTCCTTTTGCATAGCAGTTTTTTACCGCAGATTCACGTTAGTTCACAATAAAACTGCAATACAGTTATAGGTTTTATTTCAAATCTAAAAGTGGCAACATTTAACGGAGAACTCATAAACCTAGAGCCAAATAAAAACTAATAGGCCCAGAATTCACAACAAGGCTTAATTTTGTATCTAAAATGTGCAAACTGGACCCAAAGATATAGTCATTAATAGTTGAAACAAGTCGACTTGAGAAGTAACCTTACAGAAAATTAATCCACTTGTTTATTTGTTTATAGAGATGTTTGATTAACTTGTACATAATTATATCGGTCGCTCTCTACGTTCCCACCGGTTTCTTTGTACTCGGATATTTACAAATCGCCGTCGTTTATTAATCATGGCTTATGTCAAATTAGAATAAATAACAATATTTAATTGTATGTTAAGAGAGGTTATTATGCGTACACCTGCCGATCGATAATAAAATTTGTGAGTTTCGCCCTGATTTTAGTTTTAAACCTGTTTCACTTTCTTGAATAGCAGTTCTAAACAAATCTGTTTATATGTATAAGGTTTTTTTAACGGGAAAGGTAACAAACAATCACGCAGTTCTGTTGCTAAACGATCTCTGCCAAGTCTATGACGTCTATGTCCAATCTGAGACAGAATTAAAATCCTGCTTGACATCGTGCATAGATGTGTTGCTAAAGGTAGGAGTACTGAAATGGTTGCCTCGCTTGTAAGTGTAATCGACAACCGTACCTCTCCAACCCAAACACAAGAACTGCTTTAGGGCGGAATATGAAGGCGGTGATGGTAGGGACCACGGGGACATCCCTGTTCGTACCTAGCAAATCTATAAATGTCAGTTGGATCGAAAAATCAATAAAGACATATAGTAATTTATGGTTCAGAATTTAAGGTGCCAATTAATTTACATAGGGAAAAGTTCTCACGAAAACGCGACTGTCGTGTATTTTTCCTCTAAGTTGGAATATTTAAGTTATCATTGGATCGTATTTTGTTTTTAATCGCAGAGAAAATATAAGAAATCTAAAATGACGAACTAGGCACGAGCCGACAAGTTAAAATCACATAAACGTACTATCTACAGTATTCCACAGTAAGTCGCAATAAGCAGGCAGCCATAACAGGTATTGTCACGAGCACTGAGTTTGTACAGTGAACGAAAACATATGATACACGCGCAGACCTTCACGGCTGGCGACCGCCGCGACGGTAGCTCAGCTCGGCGCCCGGCGCTACGGGAGTTCTCATTAAATCCATATGTCTACTTAAATAAATAGATTTTTATTTATTTGTTGGTACTTTTAAAGATTGTAACTTTCTAATCTCACTTACTTATATCAAAACAACAAAAAGGTACCAGTAGACGGACTATAATCGCAACGTATCTACGTACGACCTCACATACGACTTCAGTCATATTTGAGGATGGATGTCAATGACCATGGGCTGCAGTGAACATATAACGTCAGTTGGCCTGCCTGCTACTTTGTTACTGCTTCGTAAATAAAAATATTACAAGTTATTAGGGCTTTTTAGGGCCACCTATTCCCTAATAGGTTAGAGACATTTTTTTATTTTATTCAATCGCCTATTAAACATAATATTATATTTTAACCGAGGGACGGAGAACAAAAATTACGTCGCACATGTAAAATGAAGGCGCAAATCGCAATTGAATCCAATCAAGCTGATGATCAACAGATCGCTGAGATAACCAAGTGTCAACATCATTGTCGCCATTGTGCACGTATGTACACAACGAAGTGTGTTGATAGCAACCGCAAATATTTATTTATCTAATAAAAATACCTTTGTTTGACAATTGAACGAGCGCATATAAAATGCGTTTTGTTTGTCCCAAACAAATTGCGTTTTGTTTGTCCCAAACAAATTGTCGATGTAAATAAATTGACAGAGGTCTGCCTATGCGTACATGGTATAAAAACTATTGTACAGATTCGATAATTTTTTCTTGTTTTCGTCATTGCAATTGACTCAAATTGTATTTATAGCTATGTGTGATTAGGACATGATGACATTAACTTACAATTGACAAACTTGTCCACCGACTAGCTCGGTAAAACGTGCCAGATTATAACAATGTATAAACAAAATATAAGCATTTAGGGTGTATCGTATTTTATAGAAATAAAGATTTATTATTATATAGACATTGAGTCCGTAATTATTAATTACATAATCAAATCATGATATACTCTTTATTAAAAGCTAGCTGCCCCACACAGCTTCGGTCGGTAATTGACGTTATATTTACTTACATTATTATTCTTATCACGAACAGTCAGACAGACAAACTCGACGGGGGACTTTGTTTTATAATATTTAGAGATTAACGATTTTTGTGACCACTACGCGTTCGTTCGCACAACGGATATATTGTTAACATAATAGACATCGCAGACGAAATCGTAAGTTAACCACTTAGAATATATTATAGTATACTTTCTAATGATGCCTTTGAACTTGATCTTCAGCTATAGTATCGCATTTGTAATACACTTTTCCTACGATTGTTTTTCTATTTGGAGTTGTTAAAAATCTATGTCCTTGAAGTTGGTGGACCGCGCAGTATAACGTAGATATAAGCCTAGTTTGTCTTTTCGATTATACAAAAGTAACATATTAAGTACACAACTACATTAAAAATAAAAATCTACATTAAGAACTCGATTTAGGTCAAGTAACGCGACTTTTGTATTATATATTGTAACACAAACATTAAAATATACTTACACTAACAATATAAATCGATAATAAGGACTCGTTTCATTTTAAGTCGTGTAGTTTGATCAGTCCTTTAAAGTATTTACTTTTGCGACATTTTATGATTTCATTTTTTCACCTCTGTATGATTTAGTGAGTTTACTTATTTGTTAGCGGCCGCAATACAAGTTGTACGTTTCATTTCTCGCGAATAAATTAGTCACGGAGCATCCGAGCTAAAGCGGTCGAAATTATTATTTATTTTCGCAAATGACATCATGTTGAACCAATAACTTCAGATCGGAAGGCTGCGGCCGTAGGAGGAGGTTACGTCAGCTGTTATTGTTGAAATTAGACTCCGGGGCACTGTGGCCTGTAGGCCCACGTTATTTACTCACGAAACAATTGCTAATTCAATATTTTACTAAATTAAGAAAAAAGTATATAGCGAAATATGGTTCTTATTTATTTTTTTTAAATCGTGAAATAATTTATCAATGTCACAGGAAAAAGTTTAATTACGTTCACTTATTTATTTTACACAAGAAACTTATTTGCTCAGTTACATATTTTCGCTTTTATACAGATATGTATTCATTCTGAATTGTTTGTAATATATAATTAAATATGTAATGGTTTCCAAAACTGTACTTAAAAATACTGATTATTAAATCACTGTTAATAAAAAACAGTAATGATACAAAGTCTTAGGCGAGTTAAAGTTTATACGAAATGTCACAAATGGAAGCAGTCCAAAAGCAGAATACAGTTTGCAGGCAAGCACCACGACAGCAATACTCACAGCCGGCGCCCGGAGCCGCTGCGGCAGGATTGAGGAGAGGAGCCGAGGAGCTGCAGCGGCGTGGGCGCGCCGCGGGGGTGGGCGCTGCTGCTAGATGAAACAATCGCCCGCCCACGCGCCGCGACACCTCGCATGTACTCGACTATTTTATTTACTTTTTATTATCCCTCCAAATGTGGATAGATTGGGAAATTGGTGGAAATTGGCTGTCTGCTAACATTAGCTGTTTACGTCATGGAGTGGTCATATTGTTAGGTTTCATCCAGACAAGAGCTTCAGGTAGATAAATTTAACTTGAAGAATAACGAACTAAAAACACGGACGGAATAATACATTCAAAAACAGCTTAAAAGAACATGTGATTAACAGCTGCATCAAATAAGTGTTGAACTGTTAACAAACTGAAAGGAAAGTACTGATAATCAAAAGACTGCACGACAATTAACGGTATCAATAAGTAAAAAAACTGACTGAAGACAATAATCAATCATGGATTTAGGAAGGACAAGAATGGCTATGGCTACGCCGTTTTTATATTAAGTTCACGATTGTGTAAAATCTTGTCCGATTTAGTAAATCTAAAATTTGGTCAATGACCAATGAACTAAGTTTACTTTCCATTAAACAAATTTATCTAAATATCGTATTAAACGTAAGACCCGCACGTGAACCTGGCAGGGACAATAATTCTGGCAAATTGTAATGACGTCGCGTTCGCAGATGGCCGTGTCGATAAATCACTCTAGACATTTACCTACTGATGGCAATGTGCAGGTCGCTGGTACCACGCACCGGCCACCCACGCCACGAGCACCGGACACCTGGTTCCGATCCCAATGATTGCCCATAGTGCTAATTAAAAAAAAATTAAAACCGGAATAGAGCCTTATCGAAAAGACCTTTAGCAGAAAATTTAGAAAACAAAATATTTTTGGAAGATGTTTTACAATAAAGAGTTTAAATGGAAAAAAACGTGAATGAGGAGGAAAAACATAATCTAAATAAGTTTTCTTAAGAAGGTATTGCTCGTGTTGACAACCCTAGCGCTGGTCTTTGTTTATCTATAATATGGAAGTTTAAGGACACTAACAAGTTAATAATTTTATTGCAATATTGAGCTATAAAACTCGCATTAGCAAGTAAATCTATGTTCTAAGACCTTGGCAGCCACGTCACCACCGGATTTGTAACCTGCGCGATAGTGCATCTAAAGGTGCGTACACATTTACATGCACAACGCAGACATTTCTTGATTTTGGTCGAAGGAAATATAGATAGATAATAAATTCACGATATAATTAAAGAGAGAAAAATAACAGAACTTATTTCGTCTCATTCAATTAATTAAAAAAAAACGATGAATGGTTTTTCAATACTTTCTTCGATTGTGATTGTGTATTACAACAACAATGTTGAATGCAGTTGTGTTCAGGTCTGACGAACCTCATAAGAGAGTACCAATTAAATGAGGCATTTCATGTTAGTCTAAAACGGGCCGTGATATGCTTCAAATAAATACTAGAAAAGTGAATTAGCGATTTCGCGAACTGTGTGTATGACATTACATAGTTCAAGTGCGTGGGCCTGGCCAGTTGTCGGTACTCTCGCGCGGACGATCATTACGGTGTCATTGGGTTATGATGACAGATAGCAGCCAGTGTTATTGCCGATGTTGATAGCTGCGGCAATTGCGGCACTAGCGGCGCGATGAGCGATTTAAACGGGATACGCCGTTTTACGGTTTACGTTTACAGCTTAGCTTTCAGCCTTGCTGGCAGCACAATAGTATTATTATGAGTTTACTTGTGTACCCTTGTATCAAGATTTCTTCATATTTGTTCAGGAGATCTATTTATTTTCAGGATGACAAATAGCCCGTAAAATCCTTCGTCTTTGCCAAGAAAGTTCATAAAGAAGAGCAGTCAATAGAGAATCGTGTAAATAAATATGATCGCTTTAAAATATACTTTGTTATTATACATATGATTTTGTATTGAAAGACAAAATAATTATATACAATTACTAATTCTATGCTATAGTCATATAGACTTTGATAACGTAAAACCGAATTTACCTTTCATTGAGTGAAAGGTGGTAAATGCAAACTGTATTAGCTATCTAATTGGGTATATACAATATTGTAATAAAATTAATATAAACTACGGTATGTATATTAACTACTAACTTTTAATCTAAATAAAGAGTAACATAGCAAATGACACCTTAAAATTTATTGCAATAAAGAACTAACATAAACAATCTACTGTAATTTCGTACCCAAGCGGTATGGTGCGTAACCGCTAGCCGTATTCCCACGCTGAATAGCGATTGCAATTCAGTATGATATGAACTAGTCCTCTTGTCATCATCGTGGTATTGGCACTACTTTTGATTGAGGTGGTTAATGACAAGAAGCACAATTATTTGTTTAATAATATCCTTCGTACTTAATCTCAAATACTGAATTTAAAAATAATGGATTTTAAAAGCAAAAGTGTTATGAGGGTGTGTGAGTTCGTTATTAAATGATTACCGCATTCATTCGTGCACAAAGGCATTCGTTATTGGGCATTACCATTGACACCCGTTATCTAGTGCCTATTAATAAATATGGACACGATTTATTCCGAGAAGGTACGTGTTAACGCGCATGTTTACTGCTCTAATTGTTATGAATTCTTAGAAGCTTCCAGTAATCTATCAGGAAATTTGTAATGTTGTTTTGACTGCAACTAAATACATTCTGATATCGGCTTATTTTGAGGTATCATTATTATGTAATGAAGTGGGCTTATTTAGCATCCGATGCATTAAAAGATGAATTCTTAACGGCGTACACTAAAACATGTTTGTTCCGCTTTTAAAGCCTTCAGTCCGTGAAGTATATGTGCCAATAATTTTTCAAACAATTAATTCCATGTTTAATCGACGTAGCTTGTGACAAGAGGGCTGGGTCATATCTCATGAAGACAATTTTACTCGCTATTCAGCATGTAACTGTGGCCAGCAATTTTGGCATCATGCCGCATGGAAACGGACTCCCGTTAAAATGTTTAAAACATTTTCAATTTAATTTGATTATACATAATTGGCATATTCAAATAGAGACCTGAATATATCATTGAATCTTGAACGTAGCTGAATAAATTATATTTCTTAATAAAATATACAAGGTTTTAGTGTCCGTGTATTTACAAGATGCACGTCATTTGCCAAATCGTGACTTTGCTAGGTAGGCTTGCTAAGTATGAAATCACTCTGTGACTAATGAGTATTTATAAGAATTAAATCAAATTTATGTAAAAGTTGACTCGTCGCAAACAAATTGTGAATATAATTCTTTGTTTTTCAAATAACTGCTTTATTTCAAATAATAAATATTCAAATTAGGCAAATAACAGAGAACAGACTGTATCACTTACATCTGTAATGTCTGACCAATGTGATTACAGAAAGAGCGCAGTTACGAAACATTACTTAACTTAAAATAAAAAAACCAGTACCATCGCTGCCCTCATAATCCACCTTAAAACATTACTTGTGTTTCGGTTGGAGAGGTTCGGTTGCCGGCTACACTTTGAAGCGAAGCGACCGTCTTAGTCTTCAGGAATAGCAACGTATCTACGTTCGAGCTCAGATAGGACTTTACGCGATTTTGAGGTTGCACGTGGATGTCTATGGCCTGCGACTACTTAACATCCGGTGGTTTGCGTTTGCTACTCTTCTCAAATAAAAAAACAATGCACATTCATGTTAATGTATGCCATATGATGTGACTTAAATTTGATTAAATATTTGCAGTCCGTAACAAACCAATAAATATGGCCGACCGTATAATCTCCGAAGTATCAATTAAATGGATACGTGATATATCGATTGCCAAATCCTTCGGCCGACCACAGCAGCCAGACCACGCAAGCCACATTCCCAGCAGTCTCTTGTTTTTACATTTCGTACCGCGATACTTTACAATAACCGATCATTGCCAATTATAAAACTGTCAATGAACCGTAGATACATTTAAATAGTATATTGAAAAGTGTATAAGAGAGAAAGAATCAATTCGATTTTGTTTTTAAATGGAGTATTTTACATTCGTTGATTAACTGAGATACAAAGTAATTTGAATAAAAGGTTTTGGCACTGTATTCTTATATTCTGTTATTGTTTGGAGGAATAAATTATTTCTTTTCAAACAGCATAAATAATTATGTATTTATTAAAACGCAGAACACAGTCCTTAATAATCGTGTCAATATTGGTATTTAGATTTCTTATCAGTTTGTCTAGCTGTTCAACTTTGCCGAATCTACAAATAAAGGAGACGAACACATAAAAACTATTACTAATAGTTATAATTATAATACATTAATCTCTGAACAGATTCGAATGTAAATTAATCTAGTTAGATAAGAATAAATGTAACGTACTCGTAAATGACCCTTCGATCTTTAGGACTGGAGCAACAGCTTTTAAATGCGGCCCACAACTATTAATGAATAGGTAAAGACGCAACATTCAAGATGTTTCAAAAATTGTTTAATTGCCTTAAAAACCAACTCTGGTTTAAATTGTCCTAGTGGCCTGCACGATCGTATATATTTTTTTAATATTTGAAAATCCTTTTTAGTAGCTATGTTACTATGTCCCTACACAGTATATACATATGCGTATATATTTAGAAATTATAGGTCAAAGCTTATCTGCATAGTTACGAATTTAACACTAAGTTAAAAGCTATATCGTGTTTTATGTATGTTACTATCATGCCCACTGCCCACCCAAGGGCCCATCGTAGGTACTCGATTTGTCAGTAAACGTATTCAGCAGATTACAGCAGGTTCCCAACTTGTTAGGCTAATTAAGCTATATGTTAACGCCGAAGCAGCTTTCTAACTTTCACTATTATGTGAAAATCAAATAATAATTCCAATAATACAAGCGGTAAAACTATTGGCTACACAAAATTTAAGGGATTTATTTATTATCATTTTTGACAACAGTAAAACAACAACACATTACGGTAGATACTCAATGTAATACAAGAGGTTCGGTGAAGGTTTTTATTAAATAAATTATACTGTTTTTACCAGATAGAACTATAGTTCGACCAGAGAGGTACTACCATCTCTCTCATAATCCGCCGTAAAATAACTCTTTAACTCTTTATACATATTTCAATGTGGGAAGTATAAGAATATAAATTTTAAAACTTTTAAAATATTTTTATGAATCAGGTGACTACGCTGGAATAAAGGTTTCTTTAAGTGAAATAGATTGGGAGGATT